>JAOWBR010048514.1:0-15619 GCA_028571145.1 Dionaea muscipula
TTTTCTTCTGATGCATTTGCCCTTTAAGGATGATTCTCTTATTTTCACTCCCAACAAATATTGTTCAAACCAATCCTTGGTATGGGTTCAACTCCATGCAAGTATAATTATTTGCATCAGTCACCATTCTTGTTCTTCGAATGTCTTGGCTTGACCACTTTGACACTACGTCTCATAATACGAGTTGTGATACCTCCAATTCCACATCGGTGGTTGGTAGAGATTGAAATTGAATATAAAGATAATGAGTTTCATTTCTATCAACAATATTTCAACATTTTCGGATTGGATAGGATAAGAATGCTCGTTAAAGTGTAGTTGGCATGTTCTGGGTTCGGAGCGTTACGGGTTGTATCAGAGCCAGGTTGATGGGCTTGGTGTAGCGCCACATGGCTCGACGATATTTGGGCCTAAGTGTCAACTGATTTCTCTTTAATTGGGCCTGACAAGGACGCTAATGGTTCAAGTGGGAGAGATTGTAATACCTTTAATTCTTATATTGGTGGTTGGGAAGAGATTAATATTAAATATAAGCCTAATGAGTTCCATCTATATAAAAAACGCTTACTCTTTTTAGATTGGAGAGGATAAAAAAGTCCGTTAAGGTGTGGTCGACATGACTTTGGGTCCGGGACGTTACCCAGGTGTTCTTAACCTTTTCGGGTTCGAGAAGATAAAAAGGTCTATTAAGGAGTGGTCGACAGGACTCTGAGCTCGGGACGTTACACAAGTGTTTTGATCCCCAAAGATTATTCTAGTATTTCTCTTCATCCTAATTTACTATTATCAAAAGCGATTGAAATCCCTGTTTTTTTTTTTAACTTCTCTATCCCCATCTTTACGTTTGAATGATCTATCCTTTTGCTGATACCTAATTTTCATTCTTGAGTTTTTGTTCCAATGTCTAAAGGTTTTTGGTTCCTATACCCTTTGGATGGATTTCTTTTTCTTTCTTTCTTTCTTTCTTTCTTTTTTAAGATACTAACTAGTGACTGTGTACTTTATGGATTTCCCTGTTCAAAAGTAGTTGGAAGAGTTACTTTTGATGACTCCGTCTCCTTGTCTATTGGAGTTTTTCCGGATGCTTTTCTTATAATGTCTTCTCCTGCAGTAATGAAAATGACATTACAGAGAGGTTAAAGCTGATTATTCAAACAAATGCTGGACTTCGTCAGGAATTAGAAGAAGCTCGCCCTACTTCCAAACGTCTGGTAAGGAAATAGTATCACGATGCCTGCTTTTCTTTTGGTGTTCTTCTTTTGTGCTTATTTTATACAATAAGATCTTGAAGAAGTTTCATATTCAAGCTTCGGTAAGAGCTCTTGATTCCTCATTAGCTTTTGAGGATTTTCTTGTGCATATGAGAATTTGGTTAACTCCTCATTTCTTTGTCTTGTTTTGTGGTGATGATGCTGTTGTCAATTAATTCAAATACTTATGCTTGTGGGTTTATGTAGTTAAGAGGCTTGATTTCAGCATCAAATTACGTTCTTTTATATTACCCTTTTACCATCGGAGACTGGTATTTGATCATGTGTGTGCATTTGCAAATATCTTCCTTCATTTTCAACCTGTGTTATTGTGGTCATAATCTGTGCATTTGTGAGGTACTCAACATAATCCCTTGGATCATTGGTGGAGCCGTGATTAGATCAGTTGGGTGGAGTTTAATAATTTTCTTTGTTTGACTGAAAAAGTTGTATTGGCAAATATCAGTTGTATTTTACATCACTAAGGTGTTCAGAAACAATTACCTTCTTCCCACTGATTCCAATTCTCTTTTACCCCAAAAAATCTTCGCCAATCTTTAAATTTATGCTGATTTTAGTAAAAAAAATGATGGTTTATGTCTCCCTTTCTCGATTGCTTTTGATAATTACAATCCTACGCCATCAAGGGTTTGAACCATAAAACCATAACAGATAACATACACATTTTCTTCTGTACATGTAACATATCACAATGGAAAAGGCAGGGACAGTTAATACTGGAACTCGAAACGGGACTACATTAAAAACCGTTCAGTGAATCAACATATGGCATCGGCAACATCCAAAATAATATGATCCCTTCAAAACTGTCAAATTGTGAGCTAAAATTGGGGTTGTGGGCATTTGAGCTCGAATTGCAACCGTTTTCATGTGATATTGTTGAGTGGTTCAACACAGAATGCAAAGCATCTTTTTACAAGGATGAGCTTTCGCCATAATATTCAGCCAAGGAGCTTTTTATGCCCTTCATGCAACAATTTTTGTTGAACAATATTGTTCTTATAAATTCTAGTTATTCTAAAATAAGGGTCAAATAAATGAAGCAGCTAAGCTTATCTTAAGTTTCTACTAGCTAAAATTTCCTTCTCTTTTCAGTTTCAATGACTTAAATCTTTTACAAAATATATTTAGCATCTTAAATTGATTATTTGTTGTATAGAATATGTTCCATCGACTGAATAGAAATATGTATTAGTCTACACAAAGGAATCTCAACGTTCCCCTTTTGCTTTTCGTCCGTTTTTGTTTCAAACCTTCTGGTTATTCACAGGGAGTTTTAAGTAGTTTTTAAGGCATAACTGGAGCATCTGTGTGGTCTTAATGGAAGCTGTTTGTTATTCTACAGACAAGTATCTGAGTGCAATGAACAGGTATTTGGTAGCATACCTCTCAGGAAAAGGGTCCTGGCTGAGCTACAGGAGGTAGTATCCGATTCATCACATTTCGATTGTGATGCTGGTGAAGGTTATTGAACATTTGTATTGGCATGCACGATATACCTAGTATGATAAACAGCAAGACCGAAAGAAGAGAGGAGCTGTGGGGGTGGGCGGTTGGGGTGGGAATCTAGGGCCCTCCTTATGGGGCGTATGTGCAGACTGTGCAGTGCACTTTTGTTTGTAAGGTAATGGGTTTTGGCATTGATTGGATGTGAATGGTATAGAATATTGAAGACAAACTTTGTGCGTCCTTTTGTGTTCAATTATGAGCTGCCACCGTTGTTTACACATTTTATTTGCTGTCTCCTCCTTGCGCACTTGCTGAAACTGAAAAATCTTGTTGGTGCACCAGTAACGATGTTGGTTCAGAGGCAATTAGATACAAGACATGTATGGGGGAGTTGTTGCTTGTGTGAGGATTACCTAGGGGAGTCCAGAACTTTCTTGATAAAAATAAGGACTTACAAGATGAAGTGATAAGGGGATATGGTGTGTGCCATTATCTGATGGTACAGTCTTGGTGGATGACAGGAGAAGCTGTCCCTGTTAAGTTGGAAGCTTGGGAGAAATCTTTGGAAACAAAAGGTTTTAGACTTGGAGAAATATTTTAGCATATGAAATGTGCTTGGGTGGGAGCGGTGTTGTCAGAGGCGTGAGGCGCACTAAGACGCTAGGGGTTTTTGGAGCCTAGGCGAAAGGCGCAGGCACGTGCCTGACGTAAGTGAGGCACATTTTTTTAAATCTATATAACAAAGCAAGACACATTTTGAATCTATCCCTCTCTTGGTTGTCCTATGTGGACAAAAGTAAGACTCTCATTGGCTACCTCTCTTTTTCTCTTTCACATCACATCACATGATATTACACAATCAATAATCTATTTTTCTTTTATATCTTACTATATAATTTATTAAAAATAAAAATACTATAATTAAAATTCCTAATTTTTTACGAGGATCAAAATGAGTCTAATATTGATATAATTTTTTTTATTAAAAAATTATATAAAATGCACGACATGACACAGATATCATATAAGCGCATGAATAATTTTTGTGAGAGTAAATAAAATTGTAAGGATGTTCACTGTGCCAACGACACGGACAATTTCTAGTACATATATATATGCATATAAAATATAATTGCAACATATAAACAACTATATTGAAAGATAGAACCGTATAGTCACATGCATAAATAATATTTCAAATGTAACATAGTAGTAAACTAAGAGTAAACATCACCTACACCAAAGATAAAATAGTAAATAAGTTTACCAAGACAGAGACAAAATAGTAAATAAGTTCACCAAGCAAGCAGTCAAGCACAAAATAATATCACAAAAACTAAATGCCTAAAAGAACAATAGGCATAGACATCCTCGTTCATCAAGATTAATATCATCATCTCCTTGACCGGAGTGACTCTTTGAAATTTTTTTTTTGGTCTCTTCATTTTTTTTTTTTGAATTTATACAAACCTTGAAAGTTGAAATCATCTCACCTTCGCCTCACTGCACCTGGAGTCGTCGCGCTTGCATCCAGGGGGGCTCCTCAAGCGCACCTTGTGTAGGTGGCGTCGCCTGTGGGTGGTTTAGGTGCTACGGTCTATGCCTTGCTGAGCCTCGCGCCTAGGCACGCCTAGTCTATATCTTGGTTTAATAAAGGGGTTGCGGATGGGTTCCTATAAGACATTTGTGAAGAATTCATATTATTAATAGTGTTTTTATTCATTTATTGCACACCCTCCCCTTATCCCATACAATCGTGGAATACTTTACACTTAGGAAGACCACCCTTTTTTATTACAAAAATTTCAATTTTTTATGCCACTATATGCATTAAATACAATAAAACACTTCATATATGGGTTCTTAACAAGTGTCCATAGGGCACCTTTTAACATTTCCCTTTTATAAAAATAATGAAATTGATATTATGTGAATTTACTTAAATTAGAAGATGCGGTTACGTATGACCGATCCCACCTTAGTGGGATATGGTCTAGTCAATGATGATGATGAGATTATATGAATTTACTTGTTATCAATTAAAATGAGAAGCGTAACATATTTGGTAAATGACTCTAGGGAGAGGGATAAAAATTCGCTCCAATAAAGATATTATTTTTATCAAAATGAGGGTAGCTGTGAAAAATAGGGCCATAGGCATCTACATTATGAAGTGCTTTTTTTGTAAGGACTGTCCCCATTTGGGATTTATATTTTGATAATCAACTTTCATCATATGTTGGTGGATTTCACTCACCCTATCTTCCACTTGTTAAAATCTCATATGATAGACATGCCATATAGGAACAATACATGCCAAACTAACAAGGCACAAGACCCAAGTTCATATTATTTGATCACGAAATTTTTTCATATGGTGGTTGATTTTATTGTCACCCCTATGTTCCACATGTTAGAGGGTACAATGTAAGTTGCTCGACCAGTCTCCTGTAGGTTATGGGTTCAAGATGTGGAAACAATTTCTTTGCAATGTGAGGGTAATGCTGTATACATATGTGCACACCTTCTCCTATCCCTACACTTGTCGAGGAGTGCTTGCGCACCCGAGAACACCTATATTCGACATGTGAAGATGTCATATTATAGGCATGCCATAAGGAATCATCTGTCAAAGTAATAAGGCATATCACCGAAGTTTATGTTATTAATAGATAGACTATTTATTTTGATTATACTCTTATTCAGACTAGCAAAGAAAAATAGCTCCTTTACCATTTTCCGGAAACCTGTAGCATAGGAACATCTATGTTGAGTCTCATAATGAAAGTTCCACGTATGCCACATGCTACTCACTTCTCCAAGGTAGTAAGCAATGGCATTGTTTGCTTGCTTTGAATCTTAAACTTTGTTCCTTATTTCATGATTTGAGCATCATATCACTCTCGTGGCCCACTTGACTTGATAGTTTGGTGAAATATTCTTCCCTCCTAATAATTTGGTGTAATGGTTAGTAATGATGCATTACAGGATTATGCATCAGTCAAAACCAATCTACTGTGGTTCATAGGGGCAATGCAAGTGGATTACAAGTTTAAGAGATGATCTAACCAGTCTGAGGTGTTTCCCCACAGATGCTTACAAGCCTATAGTTCTATTGATCAAACCACATAAATGGAGAGAGAGAGAGTGGGGGAGGGGGTGTTGGGATGCAACATTTCCAAAACTTTTCTCTTTGTCATTGGTTGAGGGTATAAGAGACAAAAAAGCCTTGTTCTCTGCCTTTTTTTATGCTGGTCTACAAAACCAAGTTGAAATCATAGAAAGATCGAAAAGAAACTAAGAATGAGAGAAAGGGAAAAAGAAGAGATGAGAGATTGTGACAAGGAGATCAATAACGAATATATTTTTGTTCTCTCGAGCGGTACATATACACTATGGCTACACAATACCTTTTAAGCTAGAAAGTACCCAAAATCATCCTAACTCTTTTCACGCATTGGAATACTGATGACAAACCACTGTTTGTCTATGAACATGTAAATCTTTTTATGCAAAGCTCATCATGGGGAAAAAGAATTGGAGAAATGGAACTTGCTTAACTCAAAAGAAGAATAGATCCTTTGAAGCAACAAAAGCAGGTTAAAGCTTTAGCAACTGAAGTTATGTGTGCTTTCACTTGCTTCCTTAGCATTTAGAGATTGATGAATGATTTCTTTCCTTTTCCAAATAGATGATGATTGATTCTTAGAATATAAGGGCTTAAATTGGCCCCTAAAACAGCAGAAATTATGCATTCTATTGCAATTAATAAATTCCAAGTTCTTTGCTTGGAAAGATTAAAGCTAGTGGTAGATTTAAGTTGTGAGACGTTGTCTGGGTAATTGGCGGTGGTTGAGTGACAACTAGTTTGCTAGTTGAGGTAGAATTTGGGTAGTGTGGAATCTTCATCCTGTGAATGTGAATCATCTTAGTGTCAATGCCCTCACATTTCACCCTAGGATTAAGAGCATTGATGGTAGTTTTGAGGGTGTTTTTTCTTTTTTGTATCCCTTGAATTCTCCTGCTCAAAGGGAGTTTGTGGAAGAATATTGTTAATTTTAGTGGCAGTGTAAATGAACCTTGCCTTGTTTTGGGTGATTTTATTGCTTTTCTTATTCCAATGAGTGGTATGATGGTGTAGATTTTATATGTTGTACTCTTTAATGCTTTTCATTAATATAATTTGTTCTCCTATATGTAACTTACCCGTGCAATGACAAGTGAGCGTTGATTGCCAACTTAATGTTGAACATAGTGCTGCTTTATCCATTATATTGATATATTCTCTACTTAATAAAACTGTAGTCTCTGGTTAATGTATTTATTGTGTTTGATGTTCTTAAAATGTCATTTCCCAAAGTTGTGCTCAACTTCCTTGTCCTGGGAAGTTTTATAATTCCCTCTCTATTGACCTTGATGTACATCAGGAGGTTGTCATCATTGCTTTTGTCGTGGATATGTGGGTTTATGCACCCGTATTGCTAAAAATGTCATTTTCAGTTCTTGTGGTTAAATCTGTTGTGATATGCTTGATTCATCATGCTAACACTCTTTAAGTTTTGTTAGGCTCAATGGGACACCCTACAAGTAGAAGTTGCAAAATACGTAAATAGTGATGCCCGTCTTGGAGAACCACCAGAAAAGAAAGTGTATAGTGGATTTGTTCAGCGTCTTAAGGGAAAGAATGGACGGTTTCGTGGGAATTTGTCTGGGAAGCGCGTTGAGTATACTGGGCGAACTGTTATATCGCCAGATCCTAATCTAAAAATTACTGAGGTTCACCATTTAATTAATGTAATTGGATTTCTGTTGGTCAGGGATTTGTTTGTCTTAAAGAACATGTCTTCTACAGGTTGCAATTCCAAATCGGATGGCACTTATCTTGACATATCCTGAACGTGTTACACTCCATAACATAGAGAAGTTGAGGCAGTGTGTTCGCAATGGACCTAAAAAATACCCAGGAGCTCGGTTAATAAAAGAACTTGATGGAACTTTAAGGTAGTTTTTCACTTTTTCATTTATATCTTTCTTTGATTTTGTATCTCTCAAGAATGATTGTGCTTTGCCTCTGGTAGGGATTTGTCATTCAGTCAGAAACGCACTGCTGATGAGCTGAAGTTTGGCTTCATCGTTCATCGACACCTTGAAGATGGGGATATTGTTCTTTTTAATAGGCAACCAAGCTTACATAGGATGTCTATAATGTGTCATAGGGTGAGTACATTATGTGATTCAATCTACACATGGCAGCTTTACTGCTTGACTTGGGCTCGTTGATGTTATTTATCACTAGCATTGGCTAGGATAATGCCTTGGAGAAGATTATATATGACATTTTCACAATCCTACAGCCCTTAAGCTTAATGTTGGTTAATTGACTATATTTTTCATATATTTAGGCCAGGATAATGCCGTGGAGAACTTTGAGGTTCAATGAATCGGTTTGCAATCCTTACAATGCTGATTTTGATGGTGATGAGATGAACATGCATGTCCCCCAAACAGAACAGGCCCGAACAGAGGCTCTTATGTTGATGGGGGTAAGATTCTTCCTCAACTACGAAAATTTTATGAAAACTGATATTTCTGTTTACCTGCTTAATCTTGTGGTTATGTTTAATGCCGTCATGTATTGCTACAGACTACAGTACTTTACTGTGACGGTCCCCTTGTTCCAAAAATCCTTTTAGGGTTGTACAAAAATTATAAGAATACAAAGCAAAAGAACAGAGAGATTGTTATTTTCTTGGCTATCTAGTCTATGTCCATTCTAATTCAAAATTCGTTTCTTTTTGAAAGATGATGTATAGATAAGCAACCTGTTATCTAAAATTGGATCATCTTAAAGTGGATCTGTTCCAACTTATGTCTCTATCTTAGTTTATCAAATAAATTGTGAAACTTTATCCGTATCATCTGCTGATCCATTTACTTTGCAGATTCTCCTGTATTTATAAATAAAACTGTCGGCTTTCTTGAGTTATTTGTTCCTATGCCGTCTCGAATGATTGTTGGTTGGTCTTGTTCCTAAAAAAATTGGAACTCTCATTCTGCATTTGTTACCTAACAATGAAGTGGATGGTTCATCTGCCCGGATGTTGAACTGTGGAATCTGGTAATGTCTTGATGTGGACTATAACATCTTTGGAGGCCCTTTCTAGATCTTGCCCCAGAAAAAAATCCTGGAATATAGTTGGGTGTTATTGCCTTGCCTTTCTCCTCATAATTTGGATGTGTTAGTATGCGGTATCTTTCTGTTGCTTATTCTTCTACGTACTTGCTAAAAACAAATGCAGTTTATTTTTTGGGATGAGATGTGGGCTAAGTCTTCTGCATGTCAGGGATATCTCATAGGAGACTTTAGATTCCTTCCACGATGTTCAATGGAATTTAAGAATGTGAAGAGTGGGACAACTGGACTTAGTCATTAATGTGACTGACTTAAGAGATGCAGCTTGTGTAAAGGACCGAATAGCTTTGCAGATCGTATACTACCTCCCAAAAACTGAAAATCCATAATCCCAATTGCTACGGGAATACCTTTTAGTTTGCCTATACCTGTTTGCACAACTTTTCTTTTTCCTTTTTTTTTGTGTTTCCAACATTTTTTTTTATAACTTCAGCACTTTTAACTTGTCATCTTATTCTTCTTCATGATTTTAATCATGGAAATTTTCTCGTTATAGTTGTGTTTGCCAGCATATAAGTTTTTGGACATGAAGCTTTTGTTTTTGCTCATAGATATTTACTGACTCTTTTTTACATCCAACAGATTTAGAATTTTCATGTCTAACCTTTGCCCTTGTTGATTGAACAAGTTCCCTAAGTCATTGCAGTGGGTGCTATGTATCTGAACTCCTATAATTCTTGTAATGATTCAGTTATGAATTGCAGGTGCAGAACAACCTTTGTACACCAAAAAATGGAGTGGTTTTGGTTGCTTCGACTCAGGATTTCTTGACGTCTTCATTCCTTATTACAAAGAAGGATACCTTTTATGATCGAGCAACTTTTGCGCTACTATGTTCATATATGGGAGATGGAATAGACCTTGTTGATTTACCAACGCCTGCTTTATTGAAGGTAAACTGTGGGGAATGATATTATTCTGAAGCTCTGTTTTGCATATATCTTTCCCGACCATGCCCAACATTTTAGATTTTAGAAGTCTAGTTCTAAACACTTCTTGTTAAGTAACTAGTAATAATAGTTACTCTAATTGCTATTTGCAGCGAATTGTAATCTAATTAATACGGGTTGTTCCCACCCTTTTTAACATTCGACTGGTAAAGATTTACTGTTTTGCTGTTCTTTTCTAATTTTCTTGATCTGAAGCTCTGCTTGGTATATTTTTCCTTGCCGTTCTATCATTTAGATTTTAGAAGGCTGGTACTAAATACTTCTTGTAACTTAGGTTAATAATAATAATAGTTTCTCTAATTTCTTTTTGGAGCAAATGTAATCTAATTAATACGGGTTTTGCCCACCCTTTTTCACATTTTGCTGATAAAGATTAGGGTTTTGCTTTCCGTTTCTAATTTTCTTGTTTTCAAGTGTTTGGGTTGTTAAGACCAACATTTTTGTTGTTAAAACCTTTGACTTTATTCCATAATGGCTCTTAATACAACACTTTCATGAATTTTTAATCGGGTTCTGTAATTACTATTGGAGGAGCTATATAGTGACAAAAATGGTTATAGAGTATTGGAATTTTGTTTGATTAAGTGCATATTTCGTTGACTACTCTGTTCAACATAGTCTATTATTCTCATGAATTACCTTAGATAGATTACTTTTATTTGCAAGGTAATCTGGGTTATGTTGTGGTTTCTCTTTTGTCAGTGTGATTGCTTTTATTTTGTGGCATGGTGCATAAGTAGGTTCCATAAGTGGTGTTGATATATTGTATAAGCTATTGTATGATAAATCTAGCAAACATATTGTATAAATTTGTATGTCCAGGTTATGCGTGCACGCACCATTTTTACATGGAAATTGCCCATATGACCTATCAAGTCAATCCAAGTATTTTTTTTTTCTTTAATTGTGGTCACGTGCATTCAGTATTTTTTTTTCCTAGTTGCCATGCCCTAGCTAATAATGCCAAATATTCTGGATCATTCTTGACGATTTCTTAAACCATTTTCAGCTCCCTCTGTTTCTGTACAAATTCCCTCGTACCACATCTAATTTCATATAAGCTAGTTGGTTCATGCTAGCCTTTAACTTTTGTTGGTGCTATAATTTCTTTTATTGTTGGATGACAAACTTATCTTTCCTTTTATCACCACATGCCCATTTAACATCCGATTGTCAATAGTGCCATTATTTGTCAAATATTTCAGTAGTCTTATTCCTAACGATTAGCAGTGTATCGGATGCTTCATCTTTGCCACCTTATAATAGATTGCATCTTAAGAGTGGTCTAGAACCCATCTTCACTTACATGAGTAACCCATTCAAATAGAGTCTACTTGTACTTGACCTCATAAGAGGCTTGAATCAGAATGTAAATGGTGTTCATTCTCTAATTTGAGCATGCTTACTCATCTTGAATGATCCTATTTCGTCTGTTTTAAAAGGTGCACCCCGAGCGTGCCTCGGGCGTGCCTCAAGCACAAGGCGTATCTAGCGCAGCTGACATACCCCCAGGCAAGGCACATTTGATCAGGCTCATGCCTCGACACCCCAGGTACGCGCCTGGGAATCAGGCGTCGGGCACGACTAGATGCAATGGTTTTAACCTTTTTTTTTTACCTAAAATCTTTGAGGTTAAAGTTAACAATTTTCGTAATTAAACAAAAAAAAAAAAAGAAGAGAAAGGAAACGATGAGAGAGGAGAAGATGAGAAGGCCGCAACCCAGACTGCCGTCTAGTGAATGTACCTCTACACATCAAGTTGTTCACGTAGAGGGGGAGGTTGAGGAGATCGAGGAGCTCAAGAAGCTAGTCCTTCGTTTCCTAACTTGTAGTGCTACGGGTTGTGAGAGAAATTGGTGTATTTTTGAACATGTAAGCGTTTTAATTTATTAAAAGAAAAGATTATTTAGAAATATGAAGTATTTACTTTGTATTTGTTTTGTATTGCACCTTCACAACAAAAGAAGATATAGATTGGGTAAAAAATATCTCAATGATTTAGTGTATGTGAAATATAATTGAGTATTGAAGCGTCGATATAATCAGAGAGAGATACTGTGGATCCAATTCTTTTAGACAATATTGAAGAATCCAATGAGTGGTTACTAGGTAGATTTGATGATGATGACGATGATAATGAGAATGATTTGGTGTTTGAAGATGACTCTTTGACTTGAAGAATTGTTGTTAGAGCAAGTGGAGCATTGTAACCTCCTTACCGTATAAGGAGTAATGTAATTATAACATCATTGTTCAGGAGTTTCAAATATAAGGAGAAATAAGAAAGCTAATACTTTGTATGTAGAGGTGGAGACAACTGATGAGGACAACATGTCCAAGGAGGAACAAAATATTGGGATTGATGGTGAAGATGTTGAATTGAGTGTTGATGGTCCCTTTTCACTTCCTGACGAGTGATGGTTGAAGGGTTTAAATGTTTTAGATTTCACAAATCAATTTTTAGTTTTGTTATTTACTTATATTATATTTGTGCTACGTTATGTTATTATTGTATTATTTTTTCACTTCATTAGGCAATTAGTTATTTATTATATTTTTTTAATTATTGTTCAATGTTCACATTTATTATTAGAATTTCTGAGGTTTTTTTTTTATGTCTAGCTTCGATCAGGCGTGCGCATGTGCCTTGCACCTAGGCTCCACGACCCTATACGCCTCGGTGCGCCTTGCACTTTTGTAAACACTCTGTCCAATTTACGTATGTGTCTGAAATCCCAACTTTTGGAGCCACATACAAATTTAATCTAGCGGTTGAGTTAAATATGAACTTCAATAAAATTACATCCGAGTCTCTGTCCAAATTTGTCTTTGCAATAGTCCTGTATTTCCTAGCTTCCCACTGTGTCTTTTTGCAGTCCCTTTCACCTTCCTTTTCTAGTGTTAGGGCTAAATGGTACCAGGTGTAATGGTGTACTATGCGTAGCAGTGTGGATAACAAATTTTTTTAATGTAGACTAGTGGTCTATTTACTTCTATGTTGGTGTTGCTGATACCGAAATTGATACCTGTAGTTAGTAGTTTATCATAGATAATAATGTTGTGATATGTCAATGAGATTGTTTACTGACAGCATCAGTACCATGTGTACAGTAGAATGTACTTAGGTTCACAGTATTTGCATTTTGATGAGTATTTCTTTGTACATCAATCTTTTTGTTCATCAATTTAGAGTTCATAAATGGTTATAACATTATTTTCTTTCTTGGTTGTAGATTTGTTGCTAACTGTCTCTCTCCAGGCCTTCCAAAAGATGCTGTACTACTAGTCTAAAATTAGTTTAAGCGGCTGGCTCTCTAGACTTAGTTTACATCGTGAGAACTGCCATGCTCTCTTTCTGGGTGTCTTTCTGGAAGTATTGAAACAAGTGTTGATCTTTCTTCATGGGGAACCAGACACATCCTTTCTTAGATTTGGTACCAGGTATTAGGAATTGGAGGAATTTTTTGTGTGTAGTAATATCACAATCCTTGCAATTCCCAACTTCTTATGCTTTGAATTAATGAGGTTGACCTATCGAAATAAGGGTAAAGGATAATGACGTTGATAGTGAAGTTTCTACTGCCAGCATCATTTTTCATGCCCGTCAGTGACAATTTATCATTTTCTATGTGATGCAAGAGTGTCATAGATGTTTCATGTTGTTTCATTAGTTTCAATGGGCATTTTTCAGTGGGATTTTTTTTGGGAATAGTCTTGGAATGGATGAAACTATTTTGATAAATTATTATCCATGTGAGCTTACATTATTTGCTGCGGATTCAATGTTGGCATTCATTGCTTTTTGTTGCCATCCTCGCAATACTTTGGAGATGGAATTTGAATGACTTTATCCTCATATTTTTTGGCTTTATCCTCATATTGGGAAGATGGATAATCAGTGCATTGATGATACTTTTCTGCTTCTGTTCACCTAATATTTGGATGATTTTTTATTTATTTATTTATTTATTTTTTTTTTTTTTTGCAGCCTATAGAGCTCTGGACTGGAAAACAGTTATTCAATGTTTTATTGCGCCCTCATGCTGAAATGGGAGTCTATGTAACTCTTGTGGTGAAGGAGAAGGTGTTTACGAAACCTGACGCAAGATTAAAAGCGAGAAATGAAAAGGGAGAAATAGCAGGAATCATTGGGCGCCCAGATGATATTGGGTGGGAAGCAATGTGTCCTAATGATGGGTGTGTTTATTTTCGCAACAGTGAATTGATATCTGGACAGTTGGGAAAAGCAACTCTAGGTCAGTTTCCTTTCATTTGGTATGTTTGACTGGTGTATCTTATGAAGTTATGGCTATTGTATTTTTTTTTTCAACACATTAATTTCTATTCCCAAATCTGAAACCTTAATTCAGAAGAATCAGAACCATAAAGTAACTCAGCTTTGGCACAGACGAGAATACCCCAGATTAGTTGGGCATTGATCTTTCTGGATTTTGGAGCTTGTTTTATTTTACTTTATTGCTAGGTTACCACTGATAACGTTCTTCAAGTTCTTGGCCAAGGCATATACCTGTAATGGTAGAATCTTGAAACGACCTTGCCACATATTATTGCTAGGTTACCACTGATAACGTTCTTTAAGTTCTTGGCCAAGGCATATACCAGTAATGGTAGAATCTTGAAACGACGTTGCCAGATATTATGAGCTTTCTGATGCATAGTTGTGCTGCAACATATTATAGCATCTTGAAAGATATTGTTCTAGTGACTTCAATGAAAAACTTATCTTGGAGACTCTGCTTCTTGCTTTGTTTTTCATTGATCACGGCGACCAATAAGTTCAATGGTATGGTACACATATTTCCAGACGAAGCAGTTACACTAAGATATGTAGAAACTCATACCAGCTCTGGGAAAGAATCCATGTAAGGGTTCATCTTTGAACTTTATTAGTTATGAACTTGGGCTTTCTTTCAATGCAATGGTTAAATAATTTTCAGTGTGGCCAATGTTTATGCTATCTATGCAAAGAGGAAAATATTGTTATAGGACTATAGTTATAGAGAGAAACATATATGTTTGGAGGATGAACCGTGTTTGTCATGTTGGGCTCTGAGGCAAAAGCTTGGAGATTGATGTTTCTCTATCTTATGAGAAATCAAACTGTTAAGGTCAGGAAATTGATATTCTCATTCCAACAACTCTCTTTCACGCTCTACCTAGTGTGTGTCGTGTGGGCCTCATACACACCATTAAGGTGGTGTTAGAATGAGATTGTGGGAAAGAAAACAATATTTTCCATAAGGTTCCTTTTTGCAATTAGCACCGTGCTTCCTAATTCCTACGAGGATATGAATCTATTCACTTATATGGTGTGATATACTTGTAAATCATTTGAGATGATTAAAGGAGCTGTACACTTTTCTTATCAGGTAGGATGAGGAGCCTCTTTGCTGCAAAAATCTCTTTAACTGTTCTTATTTTTGCTACGTTTTTTTAGATTTGGTGTTGTAGCGTTGTTTATATGCAGAGGCAATTGGCATGGCATACTTCTTCCAGACTCCGGTTTTGAGTATTATATGTTAATTGTAGTGTGTTGTGACACCTGTCTACCTCAATTCTCCAAGGCAGGAGAGAGTTGACATTGTCGTCCCATCTCCCTTAATAATGGGTTAAGCATTTGCTGTCGCTCCTTGGGCCATCCAAAACCATGGAAATGAAGGTCGTACGAATTAGGTTGAATCAATAGCATCAAGGAGACAATAGCCTCAATCAGGGGAACTTGGGAAAAGGGGGGG
>JAOWBR010048625.1:0-15618 GCA_028571145.1 Dionaea muscipula
GCAGAAACAAAGGCCTGCTGAGAAGGAGACACACCAGCATAGGAGAGATGAGCAGTCATAGGATATGAAGCACAACTACGGTGACCCTTGCACAGGGCAATAGGAGCATCCAAATCGAAGGAAGGAGAGTCACTGGAAGAATCCAAGGACACAGGAACAGGAATAGGTGACGCATCAGTAGTGGGAGCAGGATCAGGAGGAATAGGTGTACAAGCATCAGCAGGAGTAGGAATAGGTGCAGAAGCATCAACAAGAGTAGGAACGGATGAAGGATCAGTAGTGTGAGCAGGAGCAACAAGATCAGGTGTGGAAGCATCAACTGAACCCCAAGAAATCACAGAGCGAGGGCCCCGAGTATAGACCCGAAGAAGTGGAGGAGCTGGTGGATCAGGCGACTACAACAGTGGAGGAACAGACGGAGAAACTGATGCACGAGGGGCTAACTCATAGATAATAATATCATCCACTGTAGAGGACTTAGAAGGCCGCGCAAGAGTGGAAGCGGAAGAACCAAACGGTGTAGCCTCATCAAACACGATATCGATAGATATACAGAAGCACCCCAACTCAGGCGAGTAGCACCGATAGCCTTTCTGTGTCAGAGAGTAGCCCAAGAAGATGCAACGCAGAGACTTTGAATCCAACTTAGTAAGATCAGGTCAAATATCGTTAACATAACAAGTACAACCAAAAATCCGTAAAGGCAAAGGATGAGGGGGACGATGAGGAAAAATCACTCTATAGGGAAGCTCCCCCTGAAGAACAGAAGATGACATGCGGTTGATCAGATAGACAATAGTCAAAACTGCCTCACTCCAAAACATTTTCGACACACCAGTCTGAAACATAAGAGCCCTGATCACCTCCAACAAATGACGATTCTTCCGCTCCGCAACCCCATTCTGAGGGGGTGTATCAGGACAGGAAAATTAATGGACAATACCATGCTGAGTCATAAAAGATGTAAACTGAGAGGAGAAGTACTCACGAGCATTGTCACTGTGAAGAATACGGACAGGAACAGAGAACTGGGTCTGGATCTCAGTGCAAAAAGCAGAGAAAACAGAAAACAACTCACCTCGAGACCGCAACAAGTATAACTAGGTCATACGAGAGTAGTCATCCACAAATGTCATAAAATAGAGAAAACCTGCACGAGATGAGACTGGATACGGTCCCCAGATATCAGAATGCACCAGTACAAAAGGGGCAGAGGCACGTGTATCACTGAGAGGGAGATATGTGGCCCGATGTTTAGCAAAATGGCATGCTTCACAAAATAATCGGGACAAGGACTTAGCCTCAGGACATAACCGCTTAAGACTAGAAAGAGCGAGATGGCCAAAGCGACAATGAAGATCAAGAACCGTGGAGATGTTCGTATGAGAAGCAACAAGGGAGGAAGCACTCTCCAACACATACAACCCGCCAGAGGTAAGACAACCTCTTCCAATTGTCTCCCTCGTAGTAAGATCCTGAATCTCACAAGACGTGGAAGAAAAGACAACACGACAATGATGAGTGCGAACTAAGGCACTAACCGATAAGAGATTCAGCGAAAAATCAGGGAGATAAAGAACAGATGAGATGGTGAGTGAAGCGGTCAAGGGAATAGTCCCGACACCACGAACGAAGATATATGAACCATCGGCAATCCGCACTGCAGGGTAGGAGGAGGTGGAAGAGTAATCATGTAACAAACTAGATGAGCCAGTCATATGATCGGATGCCCCAGAGTCAATAATCCAATCCCGATGAGAAACAGACAAATATGCAGTGAAATGAACTGAGTGAACAGAGGATACAAGCCGACCCATGACGACATATGATGGAACTTGCGGAAGCTGGGGCAGTCGACAAAGACGACTAACATGTCTTGCATGGCCACAAGTCCAACAAATAACACCTCTATGAAGGCATCAACGACGAACAAAAGAGGACATCGCTCAAATCCACAAGAAAGAAATCAAGTCAATGAGAGGGAAATCGAGCACCACTATCACCACAAATACCAATCGCCACTGCCAACATCGATGATCGAGGATCAAAAGGGTGAATACAATCAGAACCGTAAACCAAGTCTCAAACGGGTCTCCTCAGAACAAAGCCACAGCTGTACAACAACCAAAAGTAAGCTCTCACAGAAACATAGAGAAAGATAACGGAGTCAAGAGTCATCAACCCGATACAAGGAGCCCAAATAATCATTTACAAACACACGGTCAAATATCATCAACAAGGAGCGAAGAAAACGGACCACAAAGAGGAATACGAACAACAACACATCAACACAACATCATAGGGAAAGAATTAAGGGTCTAGTATTAAGAGAAAGAGGACCAGCAAGATGAGGAGGAAATTCTGGCCGGAGGGGTCGCCGGCGGCGGCGCGTGCCGCGCGTGGCAGCGGTGCGTGAGCCCATGCGCAGAGGGCATTGGCCGCGCGTATGGCGTCTTCAGACAAAACGACCGCAACAGGTCGGGCAACTTGGCCTCCTTTGTCGTTTGGTGTGGGTGGTTTGGTGAGAAACAGAGCGGTTTGGAGTAGATCTGAGAAACGGTGAAGGAGGTCGCCAGCGAGAGAGGAATCAGATCATGCAAGGCCGAGGCAACCGCGGGGAGAGGTGGGCCTGGCCGTGTGGTGATCGCCGACGTCTGGGCAAGCTGCCGGAGGACGCCGACGGTGGTGGGCAGTGGTGGTGAGCGGTGGCAGCCGGTTGTGGTGTTTGGGTGGAGGGTTTTGTAGAGTTTTATGTATTCCCTTGCTCTGATACCATGTAAACAATGGGAAAGCTTATCATTTCATTCACTAAGGGTTAAAACCCTTATATATACTACTACTTACAACAATACCAAAAATACCCTTAGATAGCTAGCACAATATATCTCATAACAATAACTTAATACTTAATATGCTAATTTATCATATCCAACCCGAAAAGCTTGATTTGTTGATAGAGATGGAACCCAATAAACTTATATTCAATCTCAATCTCTTCTCACCCATCGATGTAGAATATTACAATTTCTCCCACTTAAAGCACTGATATTCTCACCAGACCAAGTAAAATCTAGTTAGCTCTCAGGTTCAAAGATCGTCCAGTCATGTGACAGTTATGCTTATTTTTTTTTGGGTAAGTTATGCTTATTGCATCAAACTCATCATGACGACTGACCTACTCCGATATCACACGTAACGCTCTGCGTCCAGAGCCATGTCAACCCCACTTTAATGAGCTTTTTTATCTTTTCCAATCCGAAAAGGTTAAGCATTGTTTAAAGATCGAACTCATTAGGCTTATATTCAATCCTAATTTCTTCTCACCCAATGATGCCAGGTATCACATGTTGTCATAACACAACAACGACACGACCACTTCCCAGTTCCCACTGGATGGGATCGGCCACACGTATCCGTAGGATACATATACTCAAGATACGACAATTTTAGTACGTTGGTTGTTGGTTACCCAACACGCATTGTCCTAACCCAATCAAAAGATTAGGCTTGAGCTAAAAACAAAATCTTTTGATTGGGTTAGGACAGTGCGTGTTAGGTAACCGATAAAATCATTTGATTATCATAAGATTATGATAAATATGAAATATAAATTGCATTTGCTAGTAGTTCTGGTACTATCTCACTAATCCTCTAGAATTAACACCTTTTTGCATTTACATGCCACATCAATGTAACATGAAAGCACAAAAGAGAGATTAATGAAGAATCCTGCTATATTGGTCATGTTCGAGATTTTTTGAATTGATGGGAACTGTCATGGTTGCCCAACGAAACAAATTGGCAGACAATATCACTATTATAGCATAGGATAAACATGATTTCTCATGGCATTTTATCAAAATGATTCCATACTTTAACAATCAAGAAGATCATTAAAAGGTTATTTGACAATGTTGACACAAGTCAGTGCCATCTTACCAGTTATCTGAATCTTGTCTCCAGGCTTTGAGTTGCAAAGGAAATTGCTGCATATACCGTTCTTTGAAGGGTCCTCTTTACCCGTTTCAAGATCATAATAGACAGCTCGACGAACACATAGACTAGCTGTTTTCCCATCAAAGAAGTCTCCGTACCTAGTTGATGCAATTGAATAAAGACGAACGTTATGGGGTGCACCTGGTTTCTTGGGATTTTCACCCTGTGGAGGAAACAATCATTCAGATATCTCAGAAAATCTCATGGTTGACCTACAAGAATAAATCTTAAATGCAATGATCTCACAGGTATGCAGTAGGAACCCATGGCATGCAAATCTCATAAATGATGCTATAGAAGTGTAGATCACTGAATCGAATTAACCAAAAACTCCTTGAGAGCGAACTAAGGGAATAGGAACTCTCAAAGTATCCTAATATGAAGTACTACTAGGAAACTCAATAAGAAAAGTTCATTATGGAGGACAATCCCAGTTTGCTACAATACAATGTAGTGAAGCGAGAAACAAAGAACTTACAGGGGGAATGACACCGTAACTCTGGCCTTCCCAGTAGGGAACATTACCACCATGATCGATTACTACATGGCAAGTTTCTCCAGTAGCTTTTGGACCAACAAGCCTTTCAATAGAGACAATTGTTGCTATATAAGGCTCCTTGTTCTTGTACAAATGCATTGGAGGTTCTTTAGCATCCTCAAGAACCAAAGGTGACACTGCAACCTTAGGTGCAGTGGCTTGCTTCACGGACAAGCATACTATAGGACGTGTTTTTAGTTGTACTTTGTTGACTTTGATGTCTGATCTGAAGCAGGAAGTCCATGGTTTGCTGTGAACTCTAATACTGGATGTCTGCAATTAAATCATGCAGTAAGGTATCTCAGGAGCATTGAAATGAGACCTCCGCAAATGGCATTAATCAATGCCATTATAAATGATTAAATCCATGAAAGCCGCGTGGAAAATATTAACATAGTAAACATAATGCCAAATTTTGGAACAGTTACGTTGTCACTATTTTTTATTCCGACCAAATGTTATCCAATTCCCATCTCTAGAGTAATTAATTTGAGAATACACCAATTGCCTTGATATGAAGACAACACAAATTTAAATACAATTGCAACTGATCTTTCCTATAAAGCATAATCATGCCTTTCTCCACAAGTAAGAAAACCTGTCGGCCATTTTACTCATATTGGTTACATGTAATTTGAGGTGATATATCTAACCGAAATTAATGGGATTGCTTCAAGTTAACATTTCAATTCTTCCTCACAAAGAAAGCCACACATTTTGTTATTCGCAGTAACAGTACAGGTGGGGAATTCATGAATACCATTTGTCAACTTGTTTAATGTGTGATAATTTACAAACAATGTTCAACGTGTACACCATGTGAATATGCATCTTGAATGGATATTATGAATGTTGGATTGTGTGTTGAGATCATTGCTAAGTAGGAGAATTGATGGGAATTGAAAATATGATGATTGATCCATGATTGTCGTTTGAATCACATGAAACAGTGTCTCATATATGGCTGGACGTTTTTCATATGATGTCCGAGATCTGATTAAATGGATAACTTGATTTTCTTAATTATATTTTAATCTAATTAAGTGGATCATATATTGTCACGGATGGATTAACTTAATCTAAGTTGATTTATTCTAAACATGATTTTCACTTAAAAGGATTTTAACTTAATAAGAAAATATTCTTCTAAAGATCTTATCTTGTGTGTAACAAAACCCGATTTCTATCTCCTTGTATTTTTTCAAATAAAGAAAAAGGGGATAATGCCAGATGGGTGTTCTTTTACTCACGACTCGTTCAAAGCATCTATTTTTAGTTACAGGAAACAACTTCCACGAAAATAGGAGAAGATGAGATCCACCAAGACAAGCTGATTGTTTTGCCCAGTAACAACCTGGTGAAACATGGGAAATCCTTTGCTGAAGTCGTGGAGCACTTGCGCCAGAATTCAAATCCATGACTAAGTCCATGATCATCAGTTGGCGGGTAATCTACTCTCTTTCTTCCAAGTATAAAAGTCATCATATGGAGGGAACTCAACTTGCGCCTCCAAGAAAGAAAAATCCAAGTGGAGCTACATTCATCATTCCACTATGTGTAAAGATTCAATTGAGTGTACTGTGAAGAAAAAAGAGAGGCCACAAGTTACTGGAGATCGTCAAAGAAGAAGGCTGCTGGAATTGTGAAGCTACAGACTCGAGTTCCTACCCCAGTTCCAGCTGCACACTGTTTTTGGTACTATTGTCCCTATTCGCTTGTTGTAGAAGCATTGTAAGGGATTCTTGTTCATTGAATTTTTCAGAGAATTTAACTTCACTCTGGAGCTAGGGTGAATGGGAGTATTAGACGGAGTAACCTATTGGGATTAAACTTGGGTTGAGTCAAAGAGTTAGGGGTTACGACCTACTTGAAGTGTAATCCAGCTTAGCTCGTTTATAGTACACTGAGTTAAATCCTACTGAGGTGTAGGTCGTGGTTTTTTCGTCTTCTTGAGTCAGAGAGGTTTCCACGTAAAAATCCTTATGTGATCGTTTTCATCTCCGCATTTTATTTCTACAAGGATTACTGTCCTATACAGGAACACGTGCTGGAACGTGGTTCCATCTGCATGCTTGGTAATTAGTTTTCTCTGGTCTGAAACGTTGTTTGGAACGTCGAACCTTTCTACTTTTAGGTTAAGACGTTACAGCTTGATAATTGTGTTAAAAATTTTAAAAGCTCAATTCACCCCCCTCTTGAACTAGGTGTCGTACTCATCTGTACTAACAAGTGGTATTAGAGTGGTTATTCCTACTTTTGAAGGTTAACCCCTTTTGGAGAGATCTTGCAAGATGAGCGCACCAGAAGGAATGCGTGATCCAGTGCATGTCCTCCATATTTTAACGGACAAAATTATAGTTGGTGAAAAAATATGAAAATTCATATTTAAGCTGAGGATTATCAGCTTTGGCAGATTGTAGAGGATGGACCTCTAACCATTGACCTCATGGACAAAGAGGGAAATAAAGCAACCAAGAGCAAAGCTGACTACACTAGTGATGATTTGAAGAAACTTGAAAAGAACGCTAAGATAATTAGACTGCTCTACTGTGCTCTTAGATCCAATGAGTACAACAGGATTTCGAGGAAAGCTACTGCAAAGGAGATATGGGATACATTAAGAATTGCTCATGAAGGAACTAACCAGGTAAAGCAATCAAGAGTGGATCTACTGGTAAGACAATTTGAATTGTTTTCTATGAATGATGATGAGTCGATTCAACATACGTATACCCGATTCACTAGCATTGTAAATGAGTTCAAATTTCTTAACAAAGTGTACAACACAGAAGAGCTCGTGAGGAAGATCTTAAGATGCATGTCTGATGCATGGATGCCCAAGATCACAACTATCCAAGAAGCCAAAGACCTAAGGACATTGCCACTTGAGAAGCTGGTTGGTAATTTAATGATATTTGAATTAATGTTAAACTCTCGCAATAAAGAAGCACCCAAGAAAGATAAAGGGCTTGCCTTGAAGACCACTGCCGCAGTAGTAGATGAAGGATCAAATTTTGATGATGAGGAGTTAGCTTTAATGACAAGGAGATTCCGGAAATTCTTCAAGCAAGTTAAAGGAAAGCGTGATTCAAGTAATAAAGGTAAATTCTACTCCAAGAACCAAACGTCTACCGATGAGTGTTTTAAGTGTGGCAAACCAGATCACATGATTAAAGAATGTCCAAATTGGAGTAAGGAACGACAGACGGAACACCGTCCCAAAAAACAGTTTAACTCATCGAAGAAAGAATTTAAGAAGGCCATGATTACTGCATGGGGAGACACCGATGATAAAGACTGTGATGATCAACCAAAGATAGCAAACCTTGGATTAATGGCAATGAGTGAAACCGAATCCGATTCAGAAAATTAGCAACCCGAGGTAAGACTACAAAATCTCAAAAAGCATGCTCACTTACTTTCCAAAGACAAACTGATCCGCATGCTTACTTCAATTGTAGATGATTTTCATGACATCTGCATTGAAAATCATGTGCTCACTAATACTATAGTTAAACTGCAAAATGATGTGAAAAGTGAAACTGACATGAGGCTATCACTTGAGAAGGAAAATTTGAAACTGAAAGAGACTGTTTCATCCACTGTTTCAAATCTTGAAAAAGAAATGAAATTAAAAGAAGTTGTTTTTGTGCATGTTTCAGAACTTGAAAATGAAATTGATAACTTAAGAAAAACCATAATTTCAATACAAAAGGCCAAATTTCCTGAGGTTAGATGCTCTGAATCTGTGGAAGAAGATGTCAAAAAACTGAAAATGGAATTGAATACTGCCCTAGAACAAAACATGAAACTGCAAGAAAAATTGGTTGAAAAAACAAGCACTGCTAGGAACAGGGTAAGAAGCAGTTACTCTATTGTAGCTTATAATTACCCCAATGTTTCAAGCAGTAAAACGAGATATGGCTTAGGGTATGAACCCAAACCATATTGGACACCAAGAAAAAAATACATTGACCTACCTGGTGATAGGTTATGCCTGTTTTGTGATAGGATTGACCATGTTAGAAATGAAGGCAATTCCAATCGGTTAGCCTTAGAATGAAACCTTACATATGTGAAGTAAGTATGGATTAGAAAAGATTTATTGTGTGCTTCATATAAGAAAGGATCCAAACAAGTTTGGATTCCTAAATCTAATCATTAATTTGTATTTGCAGGCGTCGGTGAGAAG
Organism: Dionaea muscipula; assembly: GCA_028571145.1. Lineage (NCBI taxonomy): Eukaryota > Viridiplantae > Streptophyta > Magnoliopsida > Caryophyllales > Droseraceae > Dionaea > Dionaea muscipula. The sequence continues at coordinate 8,727 of JAOWBR010048625.1, forward strand.
GAGCAACTTGTGGTACCTAGATAGTGGTTGCTCACGACATATGATGGGAACTAAATCCAATTTCCTCTCATTGACGACCTATCATGATGGAAGTGTGACATTTGGTGACGACAAAAAAGGTGAAATTATCGGTATAAGTAAGATAAGTAAGTCTCCAATACACTTCATAGATAATGTGTACACATGAAGAGCTTACAACACAATCTTCTTAGCATTTCTCAACTTTGTGATCGTGGAAACAAAATAAAATTCACTATGACTGATTGTAAGATTTTAAATAACAAAACTGGTGAACTGGTCCTAGAAGGGAAACGACACAATAATATCTATAGTGTGCATGTAGATTCCATTTCTGAAAATAGCCTTACATGCTTAAGTGTGTTAAATGATTATCCTACTTTGTGGATAGTAGACTAGGACATGCAAGCATGACTTTGTTAAAAAAAATTGATAAATCAAGAATTAATAGTTGGTCTTCCAAAGATAAAATGTCAAAATGACAAAGTATGTAATACATGTGCTAAAGGAAAACAAGTTAGAACATCATTCAAGCTCAAATACATTGTGAGTACCTCACGACCTTTTGAATTGTTACATACGGATCTATGTAGACCAATGAGCGTGATGAGTCGTGGAGGTAAGTGTTTTATTCTTGTTGTTGATGATTACTCTCAATTCACTCACTTGGACCATATTTTTAACATCTAAAGATCAAACCTTTGACAAGTTTGTTTCTTTTGTCAGGAGAATGGAACGAAGAGGAAATCAATTGGTGACCATCCGTTCCGATCATGGAGCCGAGTTTGACAATGTCAAATTTATATCCTTTTGTGAGGAACATGGTGTGGAACACAATTTTTCGGCCCTTAGATCACAACAAAATGGGATAGTGGAGAAAAAAATAGAATATTGGAAGATATGTGTAGGATTATGTTGATAGCTAGTGGTCTTCCCAAACAATTTTGGGCCGAAGCCATTTTCACCGCATGTTATATCATCAACCGAGTTTTGATTAGATCAATCTTGAAAAAGACTCCTTATGAGCTTCTCAAAGGAAGGAAACCCGACATTGTCCATTTTAGAACCTTTGGAAGCAAATGTTTCGTACACAATAATGGGAAAGATCATTTGGGTAAATTTGATGGTAGGAGTGATGAATGAGTTTTTCTTGGCTATTCTACACATAGTAAGGTATATAGAATTTATAACAAGAGGACTATGTGCATGAAAGAAAATGTTCATATAATTTTTGATGAATCAAATATCATATCTATTCATATTATGCAGGATGATGACCACGAGATTGGGTTAACTCGAAGAGCAGAAGATCCAGCATCCACAAATAAAGAGTCGCAACCCACAGAAGAAGGAACGAGGACAGAAACAACATCAACAGACTTGTTGCCTGTGACAGGGGGAACATAAGAAGAAACAACTCCCCTGCAGTCATTTGAAGCTGATCTAGAACAACAAATTGAAGAACCATCAATACAACCAGAACCAGCAACTGAGCAGCAAGCACCACCTTCAGAACTGAGACATCGATGACATTGGAAGCACCAAAGTTCTCATCCCATAGAATTGATCATCTTGGACATAAATTAGGGAGTCCAGACCCAATCTACCTTGAATAATTTTTATTTTTTTTCTGGTTTCCTATCGTACATCGAACAAAAAGACTATGTTGATGCTTTGCAGGACTCCAATTGGGTCATGGTGATGCAAGAGAAATTGCATCAGTTTGAAAGAAATTTCATGTGGCATTTGAAGCCAAGGCCGAATGATAGAACCATCATTAAAACAAAGTGGGTGTTCGAAATAAGTTGGATGAGCATGAGAACGTGACTAGAAACAAAGCAGGACTATTCGTTTAAGGATACAACCAAGAAGAATACATCGATTTTGATGAGACGTTCGCACCAATTGCACGCATAGAGGCTATCAGCTTATTGATTGCTTATGCGGCACACAGAGAGTTTAAACTTTTTCAAATGGACGTAAAAAGTATCTTTCTAAATGGTTATTTGAAAGAAGAGGTCTACGTAGCACAACCCTCAGTTTTGAAAATCCTGATTTTTCCAATCATGTTTTCAAATTAGATAAAACACTTTATGATTTAAAACAAGCTCCTAGAGCTTAGTATGAACGTTTGTCTAAATTCTTGATGGAAAATGATTTTCAAAAAGGATAAGTTGATAAAACACTTTTTTCTAAGAATTAAGGGGGAACATTTATTAGTTATACAAATTTATATGGATGATATTATATTTGGTGCAACTAAAAAATATTTGTGCGAATATTTTACAGAATTGATAAGCAGTGAATTCGAGATAAGCATGATGGACGGGCTGATTTTCTATCTTGGTCTACAAATCAAACAGATGAAAGAAGGGATCATGATCCATCAACAAAAGTACCTGCGTGAGATGTTAAAACGGTTTGGCATGGAGTTATAAAAAAGACCTATGATACACCCATTCCCTCTTCGGCCAAACTTGACTCAGATGAGAAAGGTAAGCAGGTTGATGAGAAGTTATATCGAGGTATGATCAATTGTCTTCTATATATCACTGCTAGTAGACCTGATATCGTTTTTAGTGTTGGTTTATGTGCATGTTTTCAATCAAATCCAAAAGAGTCACATTTACTAGCCATTAAACGAATTTTGAGGTATTTGAAAGGAACTGAAGATTTATATCTATGGTACATTAGTGGTGCAAATTTTGATCTTGTAAGATATGCTGAGGAAGAGCACCTCAGATATGGCACATTTTCTTAGTCACTGCCTTGTTTCGTGGGGATCAAAGAAACAAAACTCTATAGCTTTATCTACTGCTGAAACAAAATATATTTCATCTGCTTCTTGTTGTGCTCAAATATTGTGGATAAAACAGCTTAGAGATTTTTATATTGATGAAGGTTGCATGCCCATTAGATGTGACAATAGTGTCATTAACATTTCTAAAAATCCTATCTTGCACTCTAGGACAAAACCCATAGACATACGACACCATTTTCTAAGAGACAATGTGAAAAAAGGAATAATCCAAATGATCTTTTGCAAAACTGATGAACAAATTGCTGACATCTTTACTAAACCTTTAAACTGGGAAAGATTTAAAAAATTAAAACTTGAACTAGGATTGATCAAAATCAAGTAGCTACATTGCATTATTTTCCCCCAATGACTGGCTGAAATAAATGGTTGCATTTGATGATATATTTTGTATGTGAGTACATGTGTTTATGTATTAAGTGGATCGGTCAACTTAAGTGTGGTAAAACAAACAACTATCTGAAAAAAAATTGTATTTTATCCACTGGTGTTATGATATGTCCCTTACTATTCAAAATCAGAAGGTTACAAGGCGTACATGGAACGAGCAATGAAACAGATATTCACCATGGATAAGTAAGTATCTTTTCTGGTAGCAAAATTCAAAATTTTGTTATATTGAGCTTATCCTTTCCAGATTTTAGCCATTACTTGCTCCACTATTCACGGCACTCAACCCTCTCTTCCTCTCTCCACATCAAATCAATTTTTATTTAAAACACACAATCTCCTCTCACACTCACCCAAACACAAAACGATTCCACTACCACCAAACCCTAGACCTCTCCTCGCTGCAAACATGGTGAACACAAGGATGAAAGGCACAACTCGATTCAGCAATACCCCAGACCAACCAGTGGAGATTGATCACATGGACGACAGTGGTACTCTTCCTGAGCCTGTTCCTCTCCACATTGTGAAACCCTCAACTCCCAAGCCAAAGAAATTGAAGTCTAAAGCCGACGTGGGAGAATCAGCCAAAGGGAAGGAACAGATTGAAGAACATCTCACCAGCTCTGACTTAGATCCAAAGTTGCATACTTTGGAAAGGAAGAGGAAAACAACAAAAAAAACTAAAGAAACAAGAGAAGAAATGGCTACTGAAAAACCTAAAGAGATAACCCAAAAAAAACCCTTGGCCAACCCTCTGACTCCTGAAGACCCGATTGATGAACCCCTCACCTCACCAATGGTCAGCCAAGAAGCCATAAAGGGCCATGAGGGAGATCGGGAACATGATAAGGAACCTGCACTAGAGAATAATGTCGAGGGGGAACCAGCCCAGGTTAAGGAACAAGAGAAAGAGAACACCAAGCTGGAATAAAAACAAGCTAAGGAACAACCAGACTCGCCACCCACAAAGAAAAGGAAAGCCACCAAAACAGGGGGATCTACCAAGTTGGAAGCAATCCGAAAGAAGATTGCAACCAAATTGAAACCAACAAAAACCAGGGGGTCATCTAGCACCTATCCCACCAGAAAAGTCATTAAGGGTAAACTTCTTCCCTAGTCTACGTTGTAGCAATAAGGATTCCATTCATTCCTATAGCTAAGATAGAAGTGTAAGGTTGGACACCTTTATTCTCGGAGACTGAAAAATATCATCAAGATAAGTTCTTGGAGTTCTATGAAAATTGTTATATTATGAAAGATGTGATAAAGAGCACTGTGGGGGGTAAATCCATCAAGTTTGGGGTTTATGAACTAGGACAAATTCTAGGAGTGCCAGCACCACTTGGGGGATTCAGTGAACATGCCAAAGGAGGATGACCAACATTACCTGTAGGAATGCCACTTGAAATAACCCGAACAATAGCTAGAAATCCCAACTTAGAAAGGCCTAAGCAAGTGAAAAAGAATAACATGTCTGGGGAGTTTAAACAATTGGTTGTGATAATCCTTCGAAATGTCGTACCAAGGAAAGAGAGAAGGGATGAAGCAAGCAACCTGGATTTAATCCTTATGTATCATTTGTATAGGGAGCAGCCCATAAACCTTCCAGCCCTCATAATTCAAAATTTAAAGAGAGTGATTGATGCTGAAAAAGGAAAGTATTCCTTACCCTATGGGTTCTTACTGACAAAGGTGTTTAGATACTTTGGAGTGAAACTTGGGATGGGAGAATCTCCCAAAGATGCAGACTGGCTAGACCTTCAGAGGTACAAAGAATCAGAGGCTGCAGAGGCTGTCCAGGGAACACCGCAGGGAACAACAGCCACTGTCAAGCTTGTGAGACAGATTGGAGCCCTCATTCATGGTTTAAATGCTGAAAGAAGGCAATGTGTTGTAGTAAGACGGCTGATGGCACACCGATTCAAGCATCTTCAGTCAGTCCCCGACAACGACGCCAAAAACTTGACCAAACGATTTAGCAACAGCAAGTATATTGCCTCGTTAAGTAATAATAAAATATCGATCCACGGGGAATTCTCCGTAACAGTGTATATCAAATCTGTGACTCTTTAAAACAGTGAAGTAATCAAGTAAAAGTGATGGCGAGAAACGTAAAGGCTGGAAACGTAAATGACAATAATTAAGAATGCGAATCCTCAAGCTGCAATCCTCCACGACAAGTGCCACTCAACAACCACTCCAAGTACTATAGAACAGCAGTGAGGCAGAACCGATCCTAAAATCGCTGAACCGACTTCCGTGGAATAAACTTGGAGATGATCAGTACTGGCACCACGACTATAAAGGGAGACGTTGCAACATAAATTTGAGGATTGGAAATGTAAAGGAAAGACTGTAAATGTGCGAGAAAATTAAAGTGCAAATTGTATTAAATGAAAGCAGTACAATGGGTTAATCACAAAGGATCTGATCACGAGGATCAATGGTGATAAATGGATCACTCACACACTCTGATCCTACACTCTCACTGTGGTTTAAACAAGTGTGGGACGATTCCTCCTAAAACAAGAACTATCACTCTGTTCACTCTTCTGTCACAAGGTGTTTTAGCAAGTGTATAGTCTTGAGTACTCATGCAGGAGATCGACCCTTTGGCTGAAGAAGTTTTGACAGTATTTATAGACTTCCGAGGAGGAGCCAGTCGGTTGAAGTTCATCGTTATCCATGAGAGATCTCAGCTTTAGTTCCAACAAGAAGATTCCCTGGGAGTAGGCGTGAAAATAGGAGGAAAATCAGGAACTGAAATGTAATTTCCTGGCCAAGTCAAAAAAGGGGCGAGGCGATAACATCTATGGCATCGGCCTCAGTGGCGCCAAGTAGGAAGTAAGCCTCATCATGATCTCGCAGGGATTGAGTGACCCCATGGCGTCAAAGGCTTCTATCTTGAGCAGGACGTCTCCAACTCTAGATCGGACACCATGGATCATCTTCTAATCGTGAGAGAGAAGCTTGGATCATGTTTGGCGTCATGGAAGAATCTCAGATAAGGATTTGAGGTCTTGTGTCACCATAGCTGTGATGTTCTAGTCTGTGCCAGTTTTGCTATGGGGTCAAGTCTTCCTCAACGGAAATTTATGGATCCTATGCTTGATTTGACCCCATGAAATGCTTGGATAGATCAAATATACATTGTTAGCATTCGGGGTTAGCAATGTTACATCTTGGATTGAGAAGTTAGGACAAGGCAGCGCCACGGCTTAGTGAGACCAAATAGTTTCGTGGCGGCATGGCTTCCTCCAGAGAAACTCCTTCATTGTATGGAATTTATGACCCCACAAAATGATATGACATGTTGAATGAGTTCCATGGACATTGGGGACGAAAATGTTGAACCTCTAAATCTGAAGTTAAGGGAAGGCATCGCCATGGCTTCATCTCCTAACGCCGTAGCTTAATAGAGCTAGTCAGCTCCATGGCGACGGATGCACGGATTGAGAGATTCGTGAGTCCTCTGGCTATCATCTTTTTAGGGCCATCCTAGAAGTCTTTTTGGAAGTGGTGGCGCCAGGTTAAACCTTCTAGAACAGTGATGGCGCCATGTTCCTAACTTTGCTACTTTTCAAGCCTTTGCTCTAAAAGGTGGCGTCTATCAACCTTCTTTTCCTTGAATGAGTAAAACCCTGAAAAAGGCAAGAAAAGAGG
>JAOWBR010048736.1:0-11914 GCA_028571145.1 Dionaea muscipula
AGCCTATTTCAGATAATGCAGAGTCCGAGTGAGTCTCTGCGAGATTTCATGGCTCGATTCAATGAGGCATATATCTCGATTCCAGGGATCTACGAGGATGTTGCCACTGCAGCAGTCATCCATGGAGTGCAACAGGGAAAGTTCTTTGACAACATCTCCCTTGACGTTCCCAACTCTTACTCCGAGTTGTTGGCTCGGGTACGGAAATTTATGAGGCTTGAGGACTTGACGCAAGACAGGAATGACCTATCCCACACAACTCCTCAGGTGCATCCCTCCACTTCTGAAGGAAAGGAGGAAAAGAAGAACAGAGAGCACTCCACAACGGTCAATATAGAGGGGCAGGGGGGTTCATCTTCTTCAACTCCTCCAAAGTACAAGTTAGGACCCCACTTCACCAATAATACCCCACTTGTGTCTACTAAGGAGCAAATCCTTTTGGCGGAGCGTGCCCAACTTAAAGAGCCATCCAGGCTAACCACTCCTGCGACAATTCGAAACAAAAGTAAATGGTGCCTCTTCCACAGGGACCACGGGCACAGCACTGAGAAGTACTGGGATTTGCGCGATCAAATTGAGACCTTAATACGCCTAGGAAGCCTGAGGCAGTACGTCGAAGGCGACAGAGAAGGGTGTCAGTCCTCGGGAGACAAACGAGGACGCGGTGACAGAAGCTCTAGCCCCGACGATGTGAAGCCCGATATGGGTGATATGAGAGGTCGCGGGAAAAAGCATAATGGCCTCGCAACTATTAATTAGCTTTTGAGTTAACACTTTTTGTATGCAACACGAAGTCTTTGAATGGGATAACTTATAAGTCATTGCTATAAATGATGATCTTTTATCCTAGGTGTGTGGATGGGCAAATGCAAAGTACGTAACATTATTTGTACACATATGCGTGCTAACACTTTCTAATGAAAGCGTCAGTCCGAAAATATAATGATCATGTGAGCTAGGCCTGCGGGCAGCGGACTACGACCTAGCGAACAAACGTAGTTCAGATCGTAGGACAAGTAAGACCTACGGGCATCCATTTTTATTAAACATCGAGGAGTAAGACCTACGGGAATCCATATTACGAGGAGTAAGACCTACCGGCATTCATATCATAAGGATTAAGACCTACAGGCATCCACATCAACGTCACGAAATAAGACCTACGGGCATCCAACATTAGCAGGTCATACGCGACACATATATCGACTCCTTTGTAAGCTCCAAGTGATATTTTTAGATATCACATGGAGTTTGGGGGTTTATGATAAAGAGTGAAAAAATACCCTATTTTTATATTCATGCTTCTTCAGGTATGACATGCTTATCATATACAAAAAGGCCCAAAAGGTTCAGAGACAAACAGCCCAAAGGAGGGCCCCAAAGAGGAAAGAGGCTCACAGGTGGGGCCCACAGCTTAGGATGGACCCCACAAGTGGGTCCCACATGCCACAGGTTGCAAGTGGGCCCCACGGCCCAAGGTGGGTCCCACGTGTGGGCCCCACGACCAAGGGTGGGTCCTGCACGTGGGTCCCACAAGCCGCAGGACGCAGGTGGGCCCCACAACCCGAGGTGGGCCCTACGTGCGGGCGCTACGATCAAGGGTGGGTCCCACAAGCCGCATGACGCAGGTGGGCCCCACGGCCCGAGGTGGGTCCCGCACGTGGGTCCCAGAGGACGAAATCCGCAGCTCATAGGTGGGCCCAATGGCCAAAGGAGGACCCCGGAGTGGGCCCCACAGCTCGACTGTCCGACAATCGTTGCTCGATAGGGAAGAACAACTACCCGGTTTATATATTGGATGCCCGATACGTGACTCCACTCAGAGCCTGACACATGGCTCCACTGAGAGCCCGACACGTGGCTTCACTAAGAAATCGACACATCACTCCACTTAGAGGCCGATACATCGCTCCATTGAGAAGTCGACACGTGGCGAGTTTAACCTCTATAAATACCCCCTACCTCCTTTGATTTCAAGATCTAGAATTTCAATGTATTCTCATATATATCTGAAATTTACTATCTTTTAGGTCTCTAGTTTTACAGGTTTTTTGATTTAAGCATCGGAGGGGGAACCCCGAGGACGACCTCAAGACCTCACTAACGAGCTTCTTCCTGTACAGATCACACTCAGGACGACCTGCGACCTGCGAGCTCCTACCTCCAGCTGATATGACGTACAGGTTTTGCGTGACAGGACGGGTGTTGACGTTACTGTGACGCACAAAGCGATAATTGTTTTTTCAACCGTTATCAAGAGTTTATTTTGAAAGTCTGTTACCCTTTCCAGATGCTCATTTGTCTATAACTACCACAAAACCATGTTGTTTGCCAACCATCCGTGAACACCGAAACCCATATGTAAAAGACAACACTCCAAAGCCCGACTCTCTCACCAAATGAACTCACCTTTCCTTTTAGACATGAACTCACCTTTTAACCCCTCACACAACTACCATGATCCACTTCTCTTAGGATTGATGATAAAGCCATCAGATATCCAAGCGACCGCCCCCCTATTTTCGCGGACCGGACCAATGGCACAGAGTGAGTCAAAATTCCACATCCCTGCATGAAACCAAGCCATCCCAACATCCAACACTCCCCAATCATCTTCCCAAATTAATACAGTCTAGTTTAAAAATGTAATAATTTATATTGTACTCACTCCTTCGGCCGCTAGATGAACAAAACCAGAAAACACATTTGAACTTAGTGATATTTACCAGTTCCTCCCATCGTGGTTCAACATTCTTAAACCTGACATTATTTATACATTTCCAAATATACCATAAAACAGAATCATGGCAATACGTAAGAAAAATAAATATTGAATCGTGTAATGTTATGTGATATGAAAGAAAGAGGAGGAGGAGGGGAGAGAGAGGAGGAGAAGGAAGAGCAAACGCAATGGTGGGAGTATTTTATAGTGTGAATAGTAAGACTATTGTATAGTGCTTTTTAGAATGTGGATGAGTTTTTGGAGTGTGGATGTAAATATGAGTGAATGAATAGTGAGGAGTATAGTACACTTTAAATTTAGAGTGTTGGATAGAAGATGGTCAAAATTTGGAGATTTGTAGATTGTGAATAGTGAGAATTGTTGAGATATTACACTATCACAAGACAATTGGCAGAAGATAAACCAAACATATATTTATATATACGGATATACAGCAGATATACAGCAAACTCAAATCAATAGAAAAGGAATTAAGAGGCTTTGTTACACTTCTTTATACAGAGGGGTCGACTCCTCTATTCCAACAGAAGTCCCCACAGGACAGACAAGGCAGAGGGGTCGACTCCTCAATCTCTGGGCAGTCAAGCTAGAGGAGTTGATTCCTCTTATGAAAGCAGTCCTACAAGTTAGTACACAGTAGAAAATCAAAGAGAGAATCGTGCTAGGACCTGTGTTAAACGCAGTGTCTTTAAGGTTTTATATGTCTCCTTACCTGCAGGTAGATGCCAAGGATTTTGACAACGAACCTCCTAGGATACAGTAATACTTGGCTTCACTGAACGGAGCTACACCACGTCCTTCAGTTACTGACGAACGAACTGGGGAGTATCTCTCTCTCAAGCAAAACAGAACGAGGAAGAAGAGCTTGTGCACTTTTCCAAAGAAACGTCTGGTGTGTGATCTGGTTATGGGTATATCGAGCATAGCAGCCTTCCTCTCCTTTTTATAGAGCAGCAGGATGGCTCTTGGGGATTGATGCCATCAGATCATTAAATGGACTGTTAGTTCTTATAGTTGACTATGTGAGTCCCGAAGTTGGGTTCAACCATTCCGCAGAGGATTCTGGAACTTGGGCTGGGCCTGTAGGCCACCGATTTGGGTTGGCCCAAAAATTAAGGGTCGTGTCGGACAACACCTCCACCTCCGGCGACGGTGCGACGGGCGCGTGTGGGCTTTATGTGTCTCCTTCCCCTTCACAAAACTTGGGACCCAAACCCATTACCAATAAAGTGGTATAAATACCCTTCTATTTCTTTCTCTATCTCCAATGTGGGATAAGAGACTTTTTCCTCTTCACATGACTAACTTTGGATGACAATGCTCATTCACTCGGAAATTGGTTTGTCGAACCGTCCTCACAACATTGTTCACCTCATATTCGGATGCAATACCTGATTAGTAGACTTCGGATTTCATATTTGGGTCTCACCCATTTTTTGTCCCAAAGTGGGCCAAAAATCATTCCAATTTCCCAACAAGAATATTGTATAATGTATGTTTGAAAGTGAATGTAAATTTGAAGATTTTTAGAGTGTGAATAGTGAGAGAGTAAAAAAAATTTGCATTGTGGATGATCGAAGAGATTAATATGTGTCTTTGATGTATTTTGATCAAGGATGAAAAATGTATAAAAATGCATGTGAGAAGGTTATAATTGATGGGAAAATGAGAAAAAAATTCAAACCAATTCATACATTGTAATATAGATATTCCATAACTAAAGTATACAAAACGTATTTTTTTTTTTTTTGTATTTTTAGTTTTATATTAAAAACACGAAAAACACCTCTTATGTTAAAATATTTTATGTATTTAGTATAATTAATCTATAATTTCAGGAATTATTCAGAGAGGGCTTTCGTTTTTTCCAAGAGAGTGTGGACTTGTCACAACCCTTAGATTAACAATCATCAAAGGCCCAAATTTGATAGTAGTGGGCTTTTTTTCCAACTGTTTTTATTAACATATGGTAGAATATGTACCAAAAAGATGTAAATATTTTAGTTGCTAATGAAAAGAACCATCCTTTATGGTATCAGAGCAATTTTTTCCTTCCTCCTAATTCCTCTTTTCCTTGCTTTCATCCTCCTGCCCTTCTCTTTCGACCATGGCGGGTGAAGAAAGTTCCAAAAATTCCTCCAAATTTCACCCCGCTTTCTCCGTATCTAACATTAAGAATCATGTGCAAATCACGCTTGAGATGGAAAATGTTCACTATGCCTCATGGGCAGAACTTTTCGTCAATGCTGCCCAAGCTTTTGATGTTGCCGACCACATTATCCCACCAGACGTCACCATTACTAAAGATGCTCAATGGACCCGTCTCGACGCAATCGTCAAACAGTGGATTTATAGCACTATCTCTTTAGATCTGCTGCACACGATTCTCAAGCCTGGCGCCACTGCTCAAGAAGCATGGAACCGTCTTCGAGACATCTTCAATGACAACAAGAACTCGCGCGCAGTTCACCTCGAGCAACAGTTTTCGCTGATACATATGGATCACCATCCTAATGCATCGTCTTACTGTCAGGCCTTGAAGATGTTGGCAGATCAACTTGCCAATGTCGGGGCTCCTGTGACAGAGGATCGTCTTGTCCTCCGCCTTGTCCAGGGACTCTCTGATCGTTACACTAGCCTCGCCGCTCTCATTCAACAATTAGATCCGCTGCCCACATTTCACAAAGCGAGGTCCATGGTAACCCTTGAAGAAACCCGTCAAAACAAGTCCAATGTCTCTGAATCTGCAATGGTTGCTTCCCACAATGATAACAAACCCGACACCAATACTCGTGTCTCGGACTCGTCTTCCTCAAACCGCAACAACAAAAGTACCAACAAGAATGGTGGTCGCGGGAAACATTATAGAGGTAAGAATAACAATAATGGGCCGGCAACGGCTCGGTCTTTCGATAATGGCCCAGGTCAACAACACCAAAATCACGGTTTTCGTCAGCCCCCTTGGGCTTGGGTCCCTCTGCCGTCACCCCCTTGGCCAACCCAGCAACCATCTTGGACCACCCCTCCTTGCCCATACCCTACATCAGGCTGGGCCCCTCCTACAGGTGCTGTTGGTCGTGGAGTTCTTGGCCCTCGACCTCATGCTTTCCTCGCTCAAAATCAGATGATCGGAGCTCCTCAAGGCTCTTATGTACCTACTGATCTTGCAACCTCTATGCAAACTTTGTCGCTGCAACAACCCGACGAAAATTGGTACATGGATACCGGGGCCTCCTCCCATATGACATCGAACGCAGGTACTCTCTCATCTTATTTTAATTTGAGCGGCAATGGAAAAATTATTGTCGGAAATGGCACTGATATTCCAATTCTTGGTTGTGGCACTAAACAACTGACGTCCCCCCTACCCCCTTTATTGCTTAAAAATGTCCTTCATTCCCCTAACCTCATTAAAAATCTTGTCTCGGTTAGAAAACTCACCTCTGATAATAATGTTTCTGTCGAGTTTGATCGTTTTGGTTTTACTGTGAAGGACCTACATACGGGGAAGCCACTTTTGAGACGCAGTAGTTCCGGTGACCTATATCCCCTCTTCAAACCGCCTACTCCATCCACAAAGTCGCCCCATGCTCTCACTGCCATTTCTGCCGCCACCTGGCACAGTCGCCTAGGCCATCCTGGCCCTGAAATTTTTCGTTTACTTCGCAACAATAACTCTATTACTTGTAATTCGCTTCCGAATAATTTTTGTCATTCTTGTCAGCTAGGTAAACATATCAAACAACCATTTTATTTATCTGAATCGCAAACTCTTTCCCCCTTTGATATAGTGCATACTGACCTGTGGACCTCTCCTATTGTTAGTACTATGGGTCATCGATTTTATGTCGTATTCCTTGATGATTTTACCAATTTTCTTTGGACATATCCAATAAAACATAAATCTGAAGTCTTTAGTATTTTCACCAAGTTCCACGCCTATGTCAAAACTCAGTTTAATTTACCTATCAAAACATTACAATGCGATAATGGTCGCGAATATAATAATTCCCCTTTTCACTCCCTCTTTACAAAATACGGTATGGCTTTTCGTTTCTCTTGCCCTCACACCTCTCCTCAAAATGGCAAATCTGAGCGGAAAATCCGAACAATAAATAACATTGTTCGGACCCTTCTTTTACACGCCAACCTCCCTCCATCACTTTGGCATCATGCTCTTGCAATGGCCACTTATCTTCATAACATTTTACCTAGTAAAGCTAATTCTTTTGTCTCTCCGACTTCTAGCCTATATCTTCGATCTCCATCCTACACTAATCTTCGGATTTTTGGATGCCTATGCTACCCACATCTCCCTTCATCGACTATTCACAAACTTGATGCCCGGTCTACACCATGTGTCTTCCTTGGTTACCCGTCTAACCATCGTGGCTTCCTCTGTTATGATATGTCCTCACGGAAGCTAATCACTGCTCGACACGTTACATTTAACGAATCCGTTTTTCCCTATGTCAAGACTACGCCTGTATCACCCACTCCCTATACTTTTTTGGACAATGACACCTCACCTTACTTTTCCCACTTCCAAAATTTACTTCCCTCTGAAGAAACCAACTCCCCTGCCCCTACTCCTACTGTGACGGCACCAAACTCCCCATTTGTCCCGTCGCCTATACCTCCTACCTCCCCCACTATATCACCTCAATTCACACACCTTGTTCCAGAACCTATACCCCTTGCCTCTTCGCCACAAATGACTACAAGAGCTAAACACGGCATTTTCAAACCGAAACAAATTTTTGACCTCACTGTCACCACTACCTTATCTCCCATTCCAAAAAGTCCTCTCACCGCGTTACACGACCAAAATTGGAAACAGGCTATGACCGATGAATTTGACGCTCTTATTAAAAATAAGACTTGGGTCCTCGTTCCTCGTCCTGCTAATGTGAACATAACACGGTGTATTTGGCTATTCAAACATAAATTCAAGTCTAATGGTGATTTGGAGCGATACAAAGCTCGTCTTGTTGTCAATGGCAGGTCACAACAGGTTGGAATAGACTGTGACGAGACTTTTAGTCCAGTGGTGAAGCCGGCTACCATTCGGACTGTTCTTAGCATTGCCGTTTCCAAGAATTGGCCCATTCATCAGCTCGATGTCAAAAATGCTTTTCTTCACGGTAACCTTGCTGAAACCGTCTACATGCACCAGCCACCCGGGTTCCGTGACAAACGCTTCCCGGACCATGTTTGTCTTTTGAAAAAATCTCTCTACGGATTGAAACAGGCACCAAGGGCCTGGTACCAAAGGTTTGCACACTATGTCTCCACCATCGGTTTTGTTCACAGTGTATGTGACAATTCTCTATTCATATATCACCGCGGACCCGATATTGCTTATATCCTTCTTTATGTTGATGACATAATACTCACTACTTCATCTGTTCAACTTCGAGATTCCATTATCAGCAGCCTACGATCCGAGTTCGCCATGACCGACCTAGGCAAGATAAATTATTTCCTTGGTGTTACTGCAATCCGTCACTCTCAAGGCCTTTTCCTACATCAAACTAAGTATGCGGAAGCTATTTTATCTCGGGCTAACATGACCAATTGCAAGCCCGCTACTACACCGGTCGACACAAACTCTAAGTTGGGTGCTCAATCAGGCGACAAGGTTGCTGATCCCACTCTTTATCGTTCTCTTGCTGGAGCGCTTCAATATCTCACCTTCACTCGCCCAGACATATCTTATGCAGTGCAGCAAATTTGTCTCCATATGCACGACCCTCGTACATCTCATCTCACCGCTCTCAAACGCATATTGAGGTACATACAAGGTACTAAACAGCTCGGCCTTCATTTATACTCATCGAACGTCACTACTCTCACAGCTTACAGTGACGCTGATTGGGGTGGTTGTCCTGACACTCGCCGATCTACCTCCGGATATTGCGTCTACCTTGGTGACAACCTTATCTCTTGGTCCTCAAAACGACAGGCCACTCTTTCTCGCTCCAGTGCCGAGGCCGAATATCGTGGCGTCGCAAACGTTGTCGCGGAATCATGTTGGCTTCGGAATTTATTACTAGAACTTCATTGCCCCATAAATAAAGCGACGGTGATATACTGCGACAATGTCAGCGCCATCTACTTGTCCGGCAACCCAGTCAATCATCAACGAACCAAGCACATAGAAATGGATATACACTTTGTTCGTGAAAAAGTTGCCCTTGGTCAAGTTACTGTTCTTCACGTGCCCTCACGTTTCCAGTATGCTGATATATTTACCAAAGGCCTACCTCGAGCCCTATTCGTCGATTTCCGATCCAGCCTCAACATTCGTCCTCCTCCCGTTTCGACTGCGGGGGTGTATTAACATATGGTAGAATATGTACCAAAAAGATGTAAATATTTTAGTTGCTATTCTTATGGAGATTCACTCCTTATTCTTAGCCGTAAGTTAGGAAACTAATTATTGTACTCATGTATTTAAGGCTTGGAATATCAATGAAAAGGGAAGAGGAAAAGAACCATCCTTTAGTAGTAAACAAGAAGATATCATGCTAGTCTAATGAGGAGACGCCATTAATAAATCACAGACATTGATTCTCTTTATCTCACTAGGTGGTGTCGATCACACGTATTCATATCTTTTAATTTACGATATTGGACAACATTCATAGACAGTTGCAGTATTTAACTGTAATTTGTCACTTACTAATCATCACACTCCTATAATATCAGAATCCACTAATTCTTCAACCTGTTACGACAAACGACTCTCCTCCTAGACGAAAAATAAGACAAAGTGAGATTCGAAGTGTTCTAAATAAAGGGACGAAAACAATCCTAAAACACTGAGAATCGTACATGTCCTACCCCTAACGAACCAATGATGATCCTCATCATCAACCTGATCAGCATCAACCTCGACTTGACCATATCCCACTAAACGGGATCGACCACACGTATGCACATCTTTCAATTTATATAATTTTAAGTATCGTTTTATGTGCAGTTGCAATATCCCAATATCATATCTACTCACGTCACCCTAAGTCTAGAAAATATGTAATTACTTGCATCTTCCATACCACGAATATGCAAATATACATGTTGACGGGATGCATTTGGGATAGGTGATGTTGCCCGTTTTGGGTAGCGCCTTGGGGCAATGTTAGTTTGTGCATGGATGGACGATGACGTGATGATCGGTTGTTTCGGCCTTAGTGCCGGTGGCCCATGCATGTCGAGGAATGATTCTCCCAATGTGTTATCCTTTGGACGATGCATTAACATAAGTGGTTCATGCCAGTCAAGGCAGGATCGTGTGAGTTGACCACATGGTATTATCTTGAGTTTGGCTGAGGCCATTATAGCGTTGAAAGTCCCTTGCCGGACGTCATGGTCAAAGAACGTGGGGTATTGTTTATGGACATGACAATTATCCTAATAGCGTGTTAACCACTTTCTTCGTAACTACTTGAGTTAGAATTGTATAAATGCCCCTCTTGTGCATACCGAAAGGGGCATCGATGATCAATCAAAGAATTGCTCTCTTTTTTCAGTACAGTGGCCGTTTAACCTTAGATCTTAGCTTAGCTTCAAACACCAATCGAACCAAATTCGGTTATCCGACGTCCAAGGGTGGATCCCTCTGACGAAATCGGATTCCGATGATCGTAGCGGCAATACTACTCAAAATCCTTTTGGTAACACGATACAAATCACTTGCATAGTTGCATCTTCCATACCACGAAGGTCAGTATCTTCGGAAACAAGTAATTATACTATGAATAAGTATCGAGATTGCTACTTAAATGCTCTAGATGAATTGCATATACAGCTAGCTATCCCGCTTATATATATGTTATGTATGAGACTGTGTGATACAATACACGTACCTTGATAACAACCATAATTACCCGTTCCGAGTATTAATCTTCAGTTGACTAGGAGAGAGCTTCCCTCCTTGACGAGCACGAAAACACTCCCTCTATCACCCCTCGAGATTCTGAGCTCCTCGTCGAGGTAGGTGGTCAACAACCATGACTCTGCATTGGGGTTGTTGATGGAGAACTTCAATGGTGGCTGACTGGAAATAGTCTTTGCAACCGTTGAGGCCGTGTCTTGTACTGACGTGATCAAGCCCTTCAACGGCGTAAGGTCAATCTTTTGTCCAAAGAACTCTACCTCCTCCGGTAACACAATGGAGTCCGTCAACTGGGGCGTCCCAATTATGCCTTCTACAAACTTGATCTAAAATCACGAGCCACAAAACAGCCAAGCATGCATCATATGACATATATAACTTTTCACATGGAAGAAGAAGAAGAAAAAAAAAAAACCAACCTGAACACGCTTGGGGCTTCGAACTTCAAATTTAGCATTCGTACTTATAGAGGTGGTGGCCAAAGGACCAGAAAACTGGACAGAGTTCTCAACGGTGAAATTCTCAGAGTCAATGGTCTGAGATATTTCTTCCACCTTGACCAAAGGCAGATTTCCCCTAGACAATAATGGGAATAAACCAGCAAACGATGTGTACCTACACCATCACAATAAGCTAAAGGTTATATTGAATCAAGTGTGAGTTGATCTTAATTTCCGACATCACACATGAGATTGAAGATGCAGATTTAACGCATGCTTATATGACCCTCTGGTTACGGGGCATTAGACCCAAGTTTGATCACGGTTACGAGGCCATTGTTGTTGTGTGGTGAGCCGTGGTTCAAGGGAGAGCAAGCCGATATAGTACTCACAAAGGGTCTCTCCCACATCGGGTATGAGACTGAAATGGTAAATACTAAATTAGTAAACAATGAGTTGAATTCATAATACCCAACAGTCTGGATGAATCAGCTTTGTGATTGTCAACAAGATCACAGCAGCAGATAGTACCAGATCAATCAAGATTCATTTACTCACAGAGCTCTAGAGCGTCCGACTAGAATGAAAGACCTGACGGAGTACTTGCTTCACTAACCATCTTAAACGAATCATCCTCTTTGAAAATTGGGACTTTGGGCAAGCATAGCAACGGAGTAAAGGCCAAAGGGACATGCCAACATCACAATAATCATACTCTTCTAGGTGAAGCTACGACGACTATGAGATACAAGATCAGATTAAACTCACTTCATACAGCCTCCAATACTTCATTAATGAGTTTAAGCAGATAATTAAGTGTCGGAAATATTG
>JAOWBR010048847.1:0-25187 GCA_028571145.1 Dionaea muscipula
TCTGGAATTGCTATGTCTAAAAATCCTGTCTATCACAGCAGGACTAAACACATTGCAATCAAGTATCATCACTTGAGGGAAGTAGCAGCAAAAGGAGAAGTGAAGCTGGAATTTTGCAAGTCTGAAGAGCAACTTGCAGATATATTCACAAAGGCTCTTCCAAGAGACAGATTCCAGATATTAAGGCACAAGCTTGGAGTTTCTGGAAAATGCATCAAGGAGGAGTATTGAGAATATTGATACAATTTTTAATTAAGTTAGTTTATTTAGTTTTAAAACTGATTAGCAGTTATATAACTGTAGAAGTTATCTATAGTTAGGATGTACTCTAGATGACTATAAATATGTATTCAAGTTTGCATTTGTAAATACAGAAAAAATAAGATTTCCAATAATATTCAAGAAATATATTGCTATCTCTTCTTTCCAACATTAACACCCCTCATTCACACTGAAATAACTGTAGTGATAAATCATACATTCTAGTCATCCTAGTCATATTACTAGAATAAAGAACTTTAATATAATCCCAAATCTCCTTGCATGAATTCAAATGAGTACACAAATCTGACACATTAGGTTCCATAGAATTCCACAACATACTCATGAGTAGAGCATCCTCTTGATCCCATTTCTTTTTAGCATCATCATCGGTAGGTGGCCTATTAATATGGTATCCACTCTTGCCTTGTCCCCTCAAGAACATTCAACGGATTTTGCCCATTGCATATATAATTGGTCCCATTTAGTTTTCATGTTGTAATTTGAGGAATCAACACATTTGATGAAGTAGCCATAATCACAAGAAATACAACAAGAAACCACCACCTCAACACAAACCAATAGGTAACCACCTCAATAACACAATTTCATGAGGGGCAAAACACAAGTTCTCGTTGGAATTTTGAGGAATCAACCAAACCAAAAGCATAAATAGGCAGCAGCAGCAACAACACAAGTTATCCTGGTTCTCCAAAACGGGGTCAGATGCGGAGGAAAAAAAAAGGGTGTAGAGGTGGATTAAGTGAAGAGACTCGCAGGCGGCGGTTTTGCTCCAAGCTCTCTAGGCCACTGGTGTGCTTCCCACTGTGTGGGGGTCACTCCCTTGAGGTCGCCAGCCTCTGGGCTTCTGGAGGATGGTGGTTGTTGGGGGAAGAAATGGTGGTTTGGTGGTGGGTAGATCTGGTTGTTGGCGGCTAGGGTTTCCAGAGAGCAAAAGGCCAGGCTCTGATACCATATTTGCAGAAGAAAGTGGAAAAGAGTTATCTTCCATTCATTGCAAAGGGGAATATATATACTACATGTACAAATACCCAATGTGCCTTTACTAACACACTAACTACTAAAAAATACCTAAAGTGCCCTTATTAACATACTAACAATAATCTTGAATATTCTAGGAAATCTTTCATCACTCCCCCTCAATAAGTGAGTTATGGGTTCGAGAATAGGACTTGGGAAGCAAGATGATTGATGCATAGAATGAGAGAGAAACAATAATTTTGTAGTAGATTGGGAGAAGTGTACTATTTGAGGTAATAAAGTGAGAAAATTAGAGACAAGGTGAGAGTTAGAGAAAGAGGAGTGGAGAAGAGGTGAGAGTTAGAGCAAGAGGAGAGAACCGTATGGAGAAATTAGAATCATGGCATGAGAGAGATATTATTAGTTCTGTAGAGTTGCCGTGGTGAGTGGGCTGGATTTTGACGGCGTGTAGCTCTGGCCTCTAACCTTATTATCCTCTGCTTCTTTTTCCCTCTATTTAGTTGATGGGTTCTCTCCTCTTTCTGGTCTGATGCGTGTCCGTCCGTCTTCTCAACTAAAACATATGGATAAGACCTCATAATTTACATGATGGCTGAAGATAGTAGAAACCCCAACTCATGGAATCGTGAGCCCTATTGAAGATTAATAGTCGCTTTAGGCACTCCTGTCGAGCACCTAGGGGCTTGCTTCATGTGCTTGGATTGTTAAAAATGCCACATTTTGACCAAGGCCAACTGCTATAACGGTGCCCTTATGGACCAAGAGCCTGGCTAATTACCTTGGCGTCTTTTAGCTACACTGCTGTTGATATGTTAATGTGATAAGTAGTAGACATAGTCAACCGCATGCAAGTATCATGATGTAGATTAGTCTGCATGTGTTGTTTCAATGTTGCTTCTTCAAATATTTTCTTGCTTTGACATTATGAAACACATATGCAGATTCTTTTTTCCATGAACAATATCCTGCTTTTTGGGACTTTGTGAAGAGGGCATGCACTAAGACGATGAAGGTTTTAGCTGCATTTCAAGCCAGGCACCCATATTCATTTAGTGATGAAGGTGTCCTACCACCTGTCTTGGATTTCTGTATGAATAAGATCACCAACCCGGAAGTGGAGATTTTATCATTCGAGCAATTTTTAATTCAGTGTATGATAATGGTGAAATCTGTACTGGAATGTAAAGAGTATCTGCCAAGCATGACTGGTCACGTTGTGGATGAGACTGGGATCACTTTAGAGCAGGTGAAGAAAAACATTGCTGCTGCAGTTTCTGCTCTCCTTGCATCACTTTTGCCCAATGATCGTGTGGTACTTTTGTGTAATGCACTGATAAGAAGGTAATTAATAGTCATATGCTTGCATTCATCATTACCTCAAAGGGAAACAATGTTTGTGTTATCTGATCTCTCAGGCTTTGATTCATTCTTCAGTTTTCTGAACTGGTCCAGAACTCTGCATACATAACACGGCATATGATTGTTTGAGATGAAACATAACTACCAATTCCTTACATGTTGAGCAACTTTAGATACTTTTGACGAGATGGCTAGTTGACAGAAGTGTAGGAATTTTATGTTTTAACGTAGCCGAAGGCCTCAAAACTGTCAGAGTATCTATGTTGTCTCTCTAAGTTGTATGACATCTTTAGGTATGCTGTATAAACAATTAAATCCATGAATTATTTGTATGTGTGTTTAGATGTGTGTACATATGCGCACATGCTTTCCATTTCCCCGCACTAGTCAGGGAGCCGCTTGCGCACTTGGGACCACTCCCTATACCGAGTAAGCTTGGCTCAAAAGCACACTGGTTAGTTGATCTGCCCACATCGAGTAATTTTCCCTTAGCTGGCCGGTGTAGAACCAAGTCCTTATGTCCTGGATTTATCAAGTAATTCAAACCAATTCCATTGACTTAATGTAGCAGACTAGCACATAGAATACCGTTTGGGGTCTCTCCTCTTTAAGAGTGAAAGAGGTGTTGAAACTCTTAAGTAGATTCTTTAGGAGGTGCTGAAAGTTTAAGATATTAATTTTTTCCAATGTCCCCTTGGATGGAGGCTTTTTCACACACACACACATATTTAAATATGTACAAATCTGACGTTATTAGGAAAACTAATCTGTACATCTAATTATGGAAATCAGGTTGTACCCCTAGCCCTTTGGACTTGGGCTGAATAAGGGGTTGCGGCATATGCTTGTAACATAAGAGGTTCTATTCTGTTCCCTATTACGTCTCAAAAGTTTTCAAGTCCAATCGTTTGAGCACTTGCCCAAACTACTCCTATTATGTCTTATCGTTTCAACACCTCTTAAATTCCTGTGAAAGATTTTAGACCTTGTAACCTCTTATACTTATCTTTTCCAGCACCTCTTCATATAAGCCATAAAACCTATAGAAACAAAACATGTTTCAGTAGTTCAGACTTAAATCACAACAAAAATAGAAGACCTTGTAAAGTTCAAGACTTTATTCCTATCTAAAGAGAAGATCTGGCCAGAGATTCGACAAAAATAGTGCGTTGGCTGTCGGCTGCCTAACACGTAAGAGGGACCTGTCCAATGCTTTTGAGAAGAAAATATTAGGACTTCTGTGTTTAAAATACATATTTCCCATAAAAGCAATGAAAATAACTTTCTACTTTTGCAATGCAAGCTAACCACCCAACTTAAGTCTTTAGAGATGGAGGTGCTGAAACTCTAAGAACAGATTAGTGTTGGAGTTAAACTGAGACTAAAAAAATGGATCCTTGAATGCAAATTTGTTCAAGAGAGACATTAAATTATTATGCGACCCGATGATGCTGGCCATTTGACTTTCCTTATATCAGGTAGAGAATCTAACTTCTGCTAAAGTAGATATAATGTTAATTGATTGTAGAATGTTAAGCCTTACAGGAATAGTCTATACTACATGAATAATATACATTCTAAAGAAATGATGATTCTATTCTTTGTTATCAACCTCATCTCCTTGATAAAACTCAAGAACACTGGAAAATTAGGAAGCAAACAATAACCCAATTAGAAATCCCCTATTACTTTCTAGGTCTTTCCCCTTTTGAACAAAAAATAGGCCAAGTTCTTAATACTTGGGGTATTTCAGTCATAGAAAATTTTCTTGGTGTTGCTGTAAGCTAAGATATTTTTAGTGTTATGTAATTTATAAGCATTATTCTATCCTGAGGGGATGTGTGTGTTAGGTAGCCGACAGCCAACACACTTTAATTGTCGGATCTTATGACATGTATCCTATAGATACGTGTGGCCCACCCCACCCAGTGGAAAGTGGGGAGGATATTCTATATTCCCTAGCTAATCAGTTTTCTGTTTTTTTGGGCCGGGTTATTTTTTCCTGTGTGGGATTAGTGCATTTTGTAGCCAACAACCGTCTCAATAGTTTGTCTGATATTCATGGTGGGTTCTAGACCTGGTAAGATTAATCCTTTGGCATTATGTTGGTATGTGCTATATCGTTTTAGCCTTGAGCAAAATGAAAGAAAAATTTGATGGAGCTGCTTCATGACACTCTAGTGTATTGTCAAATCTAGTAAGGGGTACTGCATAAGGGATGGCTTTGGCCATGGAAAGTAATTCCAGTTGGAATAAAAAACTACAATTAAGGAATCTACACTTGACTTGAGAGCAAGGTTATGAAGGTAGTACTTAGTAGGACCAACTGCCGTTCCTTGAAGAGGTAAATGACTATGAGATGTGGATAGCGGTATGACTTTCTGCTAATGGTGTTTTGTAAAAGATAAGGTGGGCAGTGTAGTTTGGATCAAGTCGATTGACGTGGGTAAGGAGTTGAAAGGGAATGCAGCAAGTGAAAAGCTTGGAGATTGAATTGTATGCATTACATTGGTGCTAGTAGGAAAGTACTCTGAATATTGTTAGTGGTCATGGACCATAAGTGGATTTAGGGGCGTCACTGTCAGTGAAATCTTGGGAAAACTTGTCTGAACTAAATAAACCAATTAACTATTAGGTTAACTAAGCCATGAAATTGTAATCACTGAAGCAAGTGATATGAGCTCGTAAGAGGGCGTGAGACACTTATTATGTATAATCTCAAGACCTATGGCAAGCTATACATCTATTCCTAGTTCAATTACTGAGCTCGTTTTGCCATTAAACAGACAATAAAACAGGCTTATCATTCACCATTTATATTGGATGGAATTGTTTGATAGGTTGGTTTGTAGATAAATGCAAATTTTTCAATGAGTATTTTGCATACACTGTTTTTTTTTGGATAAATGAGTGAATATATATAAAAACATGTAAAAAGGTCTTACACAACCCCCACACCCAACTGGACAATCGAAATTTTGCTTACTCTTTGTACACGCTTCTATTCAATTAACTTTTTTAAGGCAAATGGCCGAAGCTAGTTATGGATTTGGGCATGTAAAACATTCGGTGAAGCAGGCACTAATATGCTGCAATGAAGCAAACCTATGGAGAAAGAGGACCTGACAAAAAGCATATGATGTATTTGATTTCTAAAATTTTTGCGGCAAAAGGGAATTTCTGTTGTTATACAATGAGTAATAGCAGATTGCAGAGAACTTGATAATGTGATGGTTTTCAGCTTCTGCTTTATCATAGTGATGTTATTTACCAAGTTGCTTCCTCTATTTATGCCTCCCCACTTCCTTTTGTTTTATCACTAAACGTCGTCCATGGACAAAGCACATTCTGAGTGATGATGTATGTCACAAGTAGAGGGTGGTGGAGGTTGGTTATGGCACATGTACACTGATCTTGCGTTTATTTCTTCTCAGCTTCCCTATGCATCATCATTGACCTTGTCATTGAGCTTGCCAACTCATGGATGAGTTACTTTTCCATAGGGGGAAAATGATCAGAATTGTAAGTATAGGGTCCCCTTAGTGAAATCGCCAAGAGACTAAGTTTTCATTTTTAGTCCTAAGTAGTTTGTCTTCATTGTTTATTCCTGAACCATTTGAATAGTTCTTTTTTGAGGTTTGGGTTAGTTCTAGGAACCTTCTGGTTCCGAAGCTTCATGGGGTCTATGATTTTTGCAGCATTAGAGTTGTTTAATTTGTTTGCTCAACATTACTTCCCCACTATCTATTTTTAAGGTTTGTTAACCATGCAGATATTTTGTTCTGTCGGGAAGTGATATCGAAGAGTGGAAGCAGAACCCTGAAGCATTTCATCACGAACAGGATATGGTGCAGTGGACAGAAAAATTAAGGCCTTGTGCTGAAGCCCTGTACATCATTTTGTTTGAAAAGTACAGCAAAGTAAGTTCACTCTATTTTCATTGTAGCCAAGTTGTAGCTCTGGTATGATAGTACACCCTCCATCCCAAAAACTTTGTACCTCCTTGATATTTTCTTAAGAGAGAAGACTTAGCATTTAGTTTCTATTTTATGATTCAGCACGTAGTTTTCTTGTAACCACACATTCTTCTGGGACTTCTAAGAAAGATAAGATACAAACTTGGGATGGAGAGGGTAAAAATTTCCAAACTTCATACACGTATATTGTGGGTTTAACTTTTCATTGGTATGCGCAGCTGCTTGGCCCTGTGGTAGTTTCTATCCTTCAGGAGGCTATGAATAATTGCCCAACTACCTTGAATGAGATTACTCCAGGATTGCTTCTAAAGGATGCTGCTTATGGAGCTACTGCATATGTTTATTATGAGCTGTCAAACTATATAAGCTTCAAAGAATGGTATGTTATGCTTACTTGCCTCTTACTGTCGCATATTTGCCATTTGTTTTTCATTGCTGGAGTTGTAATGTATGTAAATTAGTAGTACCGAATGAGATGGTTTTAAAGTCTGTTTTTCTGTTGAAGGAATGAAAGACTCGATGAGTTACCTTCTGCAGTAGTATTTTACCATTGAAGAGAGTTTTTTCCTCATATTTGGAGAACTGTGGAAATTTAGTAGTAATACTTTCGAGGATGCTTGGAAAGATGTTTGGTTGTATATGAGAATTGCAGTATGGTTCTTATACAACTTTGGATGGGGCTTTGCAAACTGGAACTTTTACCTACCAGTTGATTTAAGTTCGACTAATGTTTTTACTTTTGGCTGGAATGTGGATTTCAGGTTTAACAGTGATCTGTGCTTGGAACTAACAAATGATCATCCAAATAGGCGCATCATCAAACGAAAAGTAGCATTGGTACTTGGGCAATGGGTCTCAGAGGTAGGCTTCTTCTTTTCATATTTCCTCTGGTGTTTTTTTCTTTTCAGGCCGGGGAACAGGTTTTCGTCATGATTTTTTTGGGAACAGGCATTTGCTGACTTCAACTTTTGTTAAATTGAGGTCTTATTTGGATTAATGCTTGCCACTTGTGGCAGATAGAAGCTGATACCAAACAACAAGTATATTCTGCTTCTATCTGGTTGCTTGAGGACATAGATGTGGCGGTCCGGGTTGGTTGCTTGAATCTTATACCCCCTCTTCTTTCCTTCCTGCTTATATGTGGACATCCTCATTGTTGGTTCTTTTGTTTTGTTATTCCTTTAGTGCTCTAATCTACACTGAATTTAGAGATGTAAGTCCTACTATGTAAATAGCATGTGCGAAACTATGAACCTTTTCCTATTTACCATTATATGGAATTTAGCACACGGATCTACTACTGTTTAAAAAATCTTTTGGCACACATGCTGAAATATCCCTGAGACATCTTTTGGCACACATGTCTCGGGGAGTGGCTAAAGGACGATGGGATGGGAGACCAGAGTCGCACAGAGGAGCAATGACATCAAGTAACTATGGGCGATGCACACCCGAGCTCCAAAGAAGTCGCCTGGTCTCTCACCTTCTTATCTCACTTCAATTTTATAATCCTTGTATAAGATTTCTTTGGCTTTCCTTTTCTTTTCTTTCAAAGCCCTTTTTGTAGTGAGGTTTTTACAAGAGAACCTTTGAATTTCCCTTCAAAATGAAAATTATTCTTCTAAAGAGAAATGAACATGCTGAGAAGTAGGTTTAGGGCAAGTGATGGACATCTTTATGTAGAAGGTCTTTTCCCTCAGGATACTATGATCATTCCTGTTCTAGTTTGGAAAACTAGTTTAGTTGAGCGTTTATACTTGACATGAAATATCGAAATCAAGCTTCATCAACATCTATGAATACACAGGCTGTTAGAAAAATATCATTAAGGAGCACCTGGCTGTTAGAAAAACATTTATTTTAGACTGATGAAGTAGTTTAGGAAAAAGGCATGTAAAAGATCCCGTCTCGTGCAGCAGTCAAACCCTCGCCTCCCCTCCCTCCACGCCTGTCCACCCTCCCTCTCTGTCTCTTGACACATAACACACACACACACACCCTTTACATTCCCTTTAACCTTAAAAGTTTCTTCCTCTATTTCATCTACTTTAAACATTCACACACATGTGCACAACCTCTGTTCCAAAAATTTATGATTCTAGTTTCAGAAACTGTCTCTTTTCAGAAGTAAACATACACATAAGCATCTTCTTCCATGGTACAATACTTTCCTATGGTTCTACTTTTATTCTCTCAATGATAGGAATTGATAGATAAATAAAGCAATAAATTTGTTATGAGTCTTGACCCATTAGAGGTATTTTGGGTATTTTATTCTTGTAGTATATTAACCCTTTGTTGTCAATGAATGAAATATGCCTTCTCATTTTGTCAACATGGTATCAGAGTCACTCACCCCTTGAAACCCTAGTTGTAGCCACACCACCACCAGTCAAAACCCTAGTCACCAACCTTGACCAACTCACCACCACCAAACCACCAACATATAGGACAAACCAACGACTGCCCAGGACAACTCAAGTGCCGGCCGGCGACCACAGTGGTGGTGGACCCACCAGTCGGCGACGGTCCGACGGCCACCGGCAAGGCGTGTCTAACCCGCTGCATCGGGTTTAAGAGCTTGGAGCATTCGCCCTTCAGTTTCTTCAAAGGCTTACCACTTAGGGAGGAAGAGGCCGCCGAGTCGCTCACCGGAGATCAGGCCGTTCCACCTGCAGCTGCCATACGCGCCGCCCAGCCTTGGTGCTCGTGAGATCCACGCGCCTCCACACGCCGTCACCGGCGTCGGTGACACTTCCTCTGGGCAGAATGTTCTCCACCTGCTGATTCATTCTCTCTTCTACCGGCGTGGCTGATTCTCCTCCATTTTTTAGTTCCTCAAGCTTCTTTGATGATATGTGTTAATTTGAGATTTTAAGTTCGGAGAAGATTACTGTTTTCTTGTCTATGCTGCTGCCCTCTGCTGGTCGTTTATTCCTCTTGAGACAGTGGTGATTTCCTCCATTTTAAATGTGCTTTGCCTTGCCCAAGAGTGACTTTCCTCTACTTTGTTCAGCGGGAGTTTGAGTTCTATTTCCTCACCTGAATTATGGTCTATACTTGATGCTGTGAACTGCTATTACTCTGTTTGTCCTCAAATATGTTTTGTTCTTCGATTCCTCGTGTGAGGTTCCTGCTTTGCTGTTTCTACTCGGTCGTATGTGGAGCTTCAGATTGCACTGTCGGTGGTGCTAGCTTGGTCTGCTATTCTTGCTGTCTTTGGTGATTGGTCTTCTCTTCCATTGCTTATGTGATTCATTTGGGTTGAGAGATGCTTCCTTTCGTTAGTGGTCGAGCTGTTATCTGTTGACATTGTGGTCGTACGGGTCACGTTCGTCGAAGGTGTTGGCAGATACATGACCATTCTCCTATTATTCCTTGTGGCATGGACCAGGCTTAGCAGGTCTCTCCTCAATTTGTTTCCTCATCGGCCACTTTCGATCAGTCTATTTCATCTGGTTAGTCAGCTGCATACATGTTTGCTGCTTCTTGGGATTTGATTATTGATTCAGGAGCATCCGATCACATGATTGACTCTCTCCGTCTGTTGCATGAGTACTCCGCTACTTCCTCCTATCCTAATGTACAAGTTGTAGATGGCTCTTATATATCAGTTAGAGAAGTAGGGATGGTCCCCCTTACTCCTACCTTGACCATTCCTTCGGTTCTCTATTTACCTGATCTTCCCTTTAATCTATTATCTGTTAGTGTATTGATTCGGACTCATTAGTGTCGTGTTCTGTTTTATGCTAACTCTTGTGAGATTCAGGATCCTTCAACAGGAACACTCCTTGGTAGAGGTTATCGTACTTCAGGCGGACTTTATATATTGGATGTTGATTCCTCCAGTTTGGCCTGTTCAGGGGTTTCCTTCACTATTATTGATCTTCGTAATCGTCTGGGTCATCCATCTTTGTCTAGCTTCAAGAGATTATGCCTTGAGGCTCGGTCGATGACTCAGTTATTTTGTAAGTCTTGCGAGTTCGCTAAGCACCATAGGGCCACATATGTGCCTCAGAGTAATACATGGGCCTCTGCTCCCTTTGAGCTGATTCACTTTGATATTTTGGGACCTTATCCGATCCAGTCCCGTGCTGGTTTTCGTTATTTTGTCACATTTGTTGATGATTATTCCTGAATGACATGGTTATATCTTTTAAAGTCTCGGTTTGAGCTATTCTCTGTTTTCACTTCCTTTTGTGCTGAGATTCAGACTCAGTTTTCGATACCTGTTCGTGTTCTCCGTAGTGATAATGCCCAAGAATACTTTTCCTCTTCCTTTACTACCTTTATGAGTCAGCATGGGATCATTCATCAGTCCTCCTATCCAGATACCCCTTCTCAGAATGGGGTTGCTGAACGGAAGAATCGTCATTTGCTAGAGGTTACCCGAGCCCTTATATTTCAGACACGTGTGTCCAAGGTATTCTGGAGTGAAGCAGTGTTGACAGCTGTATATTTGATCAATAGGATGTCATTGTCTGTTCTTCAGGGGGAGATCCCTTACAATGTGTTATTTTCTAGTCAGCCCCTTCATCCTCTTCACCTACGTATCTTTGGATGTACATGTTATGTTCAAGATATCCGACCACATCTCACAAAGTTGGATCCCAAGTCCTTGTGGTGCATCTTTTTGGGATATTCTCGCATGCAGAAGGGGTATCGGTGCTACTCTCATGAGTTGGGGCGATTCTGTATTTTTGCTGACATTGTATTCGATGCGACTACCCCATTTAGCTCTTCTTCATCCTTAGTTGGGCCACCATTTGAGTTATCCTCTTCTGTGGATGATCTCCTTGTCTACGAGTTGGTTCGGATTCCATTGTCTTCTTCACCTGTTCTGACTTCTACACTTACCTCGCTACCCGATCTTCCTATTTGAGTGTATACCCGTCGCCCTTGTCAGGTCGTCATTGATCAGTTGGATCATTGAGATAAGGGTGCTCCTCCTATTGTTGCTCCTCCGACTGCTACTCCTGATTTAGATCCTTCCCAGGTGGTTCCTATTTCTGATCCCTCGCCATCTATTATGACTTCATCACCGGTCGCTCCTCCGTCCTCTCTGCCTTCTGATTTGGACCTTCTGATTGCCCTACGGAAGGGTCATCGTCAGTGTGCTACACATCCTATGTCCGCTCATCTCTCTTATGTTGGGGTATCCTTTTCTCTATTGACTTTTGTCTTTGCTTTAGACTCCATTTCTGTTCCTCGGCCTTTGTCAGAAGCTCTCATTTCCCCTGAGTGGTAGCAGGCCATGTGTGAGGAGATGGAGTCCCTTGAGACTAATCAGACTTGGGATCTTGTTCCCTTGTCTCCCGAAAAGAAGACTATTGGTTGTAAGTGGGTATTTGCTGTGAAGGTGAATCCAGATGACTCTATTGCTCATCTCAAGGCCCGCCTGGTGGCTAAAGGATATGCTCAGGTGTATGGTATTGATTACACTGACACTTTCTCTCCTGTTGCCAAGATGACCTTCGTTCGTCTGCTCATTTCTCTTGCTTCTTCTTCTAGATGGCCCCCCTGCACCAGTTGGATGTGAAGAATGCTTTTCTTCACAGTGATGTGTATGGGGAGGTATTTGTGAAGCAACCACCAGGGTTTGTTGCTCAGGGGGAGTCTGGACATGTGTCGCTTGAAGAAATCTCTGTATGGCTTGAAACAATCTCCCAGAGTCTGGTTTGGGAGGTTTAGTTCTGCTGTGTTGGAGTTTGGTTTGCGAAGGTCAGCAAAGGATCATTCGATTTTCTATAGGCACTCTGATGTTAGATGTCTCCTTCTGATTGTCTATGTGAATGACATTGTGATCACTGGTGGTGATAATGTAGGCATTGCGACCTTGAAGGCTTTTTTGCAGAAAGTTTCAGATTAAAGATCCTGGAGAGTTGATGTATTTTCTTGGCATCGAGGTTGCTCGTTGTAAGCGTGAGATTTTCTTATCTTAACGCAAGTATGCTCTTGATTTGCTTCGAGACACTGGTGTGATGGGTGTGAAGCCGAGTAATACCTGTATGCTTCCTGGAATGAAGCTTGCACCTGAAGAAGGTGAGGTATGTGATGATCCAGACAGGTATAGGCGGTTGGTGGGTAAGCTAAATTATCTTGCCATCACTCATTCAGATATTGTTTTCTGTGAGTGTTGTGAGTCAGTTTATGTCTGATCCTCGAGCTTCTCATTGGGAAGCTGCATTGCACATTCTCAGATATATCAAGGGACATCCTAATCGAGGCTTGTTATATAGTGATTATGGGCATCGTCGGATAGAGAGATTTTTCGATGCTGATTGGGCAGGTTCACCTTTTGATAGGAAGTCCACGACTGGCTATTGTGTGTTTGTGGGTGGAAACCTAGTCTCGTGAAAGAGTAAGAAGCAGCCGGTTGTTGCCCATTCCAGTGC
Organism: Dionaea muscipula; assembly: GCA_028571145.1. Taxonomy (NCBI): domain Eukaryota; kingdom Viridiplantae; phylum Streptophyta; class Magnoliopsida; order Caryophyllales; family Droseraceae; genus Dionaea; species Dionaea muscipula. The sequence continues at coordinate 12,995 of JAOWBR010048847.1, forward strand.
AGAATCAGAGTATCGTACCCTTGCACATTTGACCAGTAATGTCATCTTTCTTCGACAGTTATTTGATGAGTTACAGTATCCAGCTCCTCGTCCTACTCAGTTATGGTGTGACAATTTGTCCGCCGTCCATATTGCATCAAACCTAGTATTTCATGAGAGGACAAAGCACATTGAGGTTGATTGCCATGTTGTACAAGAAAAACTCCAAGTAGGTGATATTGGGTTGAACCAAGTGAAGACCATAGATCAGCTTGCTCATATTTTTACCAAGTCTTTAGCAGGGAGTCAAGTTGAGTTTATTTGTAACAAGTATGACATGATTAATATCTATGTTCCAGCTTGAGGGGGAATGTTACGAGTCTTGACCCATTAGGGGTATTTTGGGTATTTTATCCTTGTAGTATATTAAGGGGTGTGCTCCGCGCACACCCCGCCTCGGGGTGCGCGCCGGACAATTCAATCCTTAATTTTTTCCGGTTTTTTTGAATGAAATGACAATACACTGCTGTTTTCATTCACCAAAAACGGTAGTGTATTACCGTTTAATCTTTTTTTTATTTTTTTACAAAAAAGTACAATACGGCAGTACACTACCGTTTCTGGTGAATTTAAACGGTTGTGTACTGCCGTTTCAACTTTTATTTTTTTTTTAAAAAAAAAACTCAAATACAACAATAAACCCAATTCATATTTACACTAAAACACTCATATACATTGTAAATGAATGCTAATTAGGAGCACCAAATAGTGTATCCCACAAGCGTAAATCCAATTCATATTTTTCTGTCCATCCTCTTGACCCTGACGATGCGTATTCATACTAATATGACCATACTGGGGGGACTGGGTAATTGGGGTGCATAAATATCTAAACGAAGTGACAATTGTTAACCCAAGCAATCGTTATCTCACGTCGTCTTTCATCCGGAACCGGCTCAGATAGCAGTAGAAAGTATGTATAAGATGTCCTATGATTTGGGGTGAAACAATGCAGAACGACATTGTAATTCGATGCGATTGTCATTCTCATAGTTGTCATGTCCATCTATTTTTATGGTGGTGCAGGCGAGGTATTGTAGTCCAGACGTGCTAGTGTTTCTTCTGTTGCAGCACGGTCCACGCGCCACATTATTGTGTACAAAGCACGATTATTGTTTATCCATCTGATTAAATCCATTCGTACCTGATACCAATGGGTCTCATCGTCCAAGATATGCGCGGCTACTGCTCGAAACCCACAATTGTCATCAGCTTGGACATTCACAATACAGTTGATGTTATGCTGGTAAGCAACAGACAACAGCGACCTGAATACATTATCATTGTTTGTACCTTCCACAGTACTCGCACTTCTTATTGATTGTGACCTGAATAATTTTGTCTTCATTAATTTTGATTCAGATCTCATTGAAGTAGCACGTTCTAAAAACGACTTTATTCTTGCTCCGCTTCGGTCTTCCTTTGATGACAGTCTGCCTTTGTGCGACGTGTGGTAAGAAGGTTCCTGGATTTCGCTTTTGGATGACTTTATCCAATTGATGATCTGGCGAAACATTTGGCGTCGGGGTGCTTCCTCCCAGCTATCGAGACTTTCGATAGCCTCTTTTCTCGCGTCTTCGAGTCTAACTTCTTCAGTGGTCGAGGGTGGAGACATTGAGAGCCTGCGCCAATGCTGATGAATAATATCGAGAGAAATGTGGACGCACGATTGCTCGTACCACTTCATGTCGTACTTGCAAGGGAGACCGTGTGTTGTCTGGATCATGCACTGGCATTGACCGAGAGATAAAACTATAGAGACTTTCTGACTTCCTTCGTATTGGGCGTAAATAAGATCCAACCCGTGCAGTGAAATTTTACCCTAAAGATGGGCAATTGATGAAACTTTGGCCACCTGAGAATATATAAATTTGTTATAAGCGATAGAAATGTAACGATTAACTTCACCCAAATGACGGTACCCTGTGTCTAACATGTATCAACGATTGCTCGAACGATGTACGTATCTATGCAAACCGTGCGTTCAACATCTTGTGTATTTTCTCAAATTATGTATGAATCCCCAACATAGAATCTACTTAGTACTTCTTCAATTGAGAATATGATGATTCCGTTCTGCAATGGTTATCTAACAGAAATTAACATATTATTTAAAAAAAAAAAAACGAGAACACAGACTGTACGTATCGTTGAGTTGTATTGCTTCCGAGGTGCATGCATGTGTCCACCTACGCATGCACAAATTGACGGGGGTGTGGATTCACCCACGTGAATAGATACTCACAAACCTTCAGAAACTGTCTGAATTCCTCTTTCATGCGTCCCCATCTTGTATCAAAATTTCCTGGCGTTGATGATTCAATTAGCTCATGCCATGAACGAAGAAATTTATTGCAGATGACATCATCTGTTATGCATCTTTTACAGTTTTTTACGACATTCTGGTTGATGTGCCATATACAGAGCAAATAGCGGGCATCGGGGAAGCATAAATGAATGACGTTCATTAACGCTTGGTCACGATCAGTAACTATCAAAGAGGGCTCCGGTGTACCTCGTGGTAAGACTCAACTTTTGAAAGTGGACAACACCCACTGTAATTGTTCCTCTGTTTCGTTGTCCATGTAGGCGAACACAATCGAGTACGTCGCCATAGTTGAGGTAATACCCATAATCTCTAACAGTAGCATGCGATACTCATTTGTCTTATATATGGCATCGATGATGAGCACGGTGGGAAAATTGCAATATAAATCTAAACTTTGGGGATGAGACCACATGATATCCTTTACCTCGTGAGTTTCTGGATCCGTGAGTATATCATGCTGATAGTTTTGCTTTCGTAGTTGAGATAACACCCAATGTACGAGAGAAAGTCCAGTTCGACCCTTCACTTTCTCGGTGTAAAGGAAGAGTTAGATGGATTTGATATTTGTTGTGTTCGTGTTATCGCTTTCCTTCACAACTGCCAGCACTTCGCGAGGAGCAGCCTTACCAGCGAATCGAGACACCAACTACTTCCCCTCAGGCTTCAACCTGCCGCTGTACTCGTGACCGTTTGTGAGAGACTCGGCAGGAAAGTGGTTGTGTTGGCCGTATAGCACTTCAACCTTCCACCTCCATGCGTCTGGACCACCGGAGGATACATCTCTAAGACGGAACAGACAATTAGCTTTTTTAGTACCGGTGTTGGATGATTCTTGCTTTGCGGGGAGTGTACTCGAATGAGGCCGGTATGATCACCCCGCTCGCAACGCAGCCAAAACTTTGGTTTCTTCTTACCAGCATAGTTGACGAACCTCTCGGTGATGATGACGATCCCGAGTCGAAGACCAGTGGCTTTCACCCATTGCAACAGTGCATTTCTATCTTCAAATTCCTATAACAATAATATTATAGTAATAATATTATAGATGATATTATAGCAATAATATAATAATAATATTATAGATATTATATATATTATAGCGATAATATAACAATAATATGGGTACGATGTCATAGTTAATATTATAGATATTATAATAATAATAATATTATAGATATTATAATAACTATATTATAACAACAGTTAACATTATACCGTATCCGTTGTGAAGTAATCTGTGTGGTCATACTCCTCCTCGGCGGATTCTGATTGTTGTTGGGGTTGGTATGAATACGAGTATTCAGGTTGGTATGGATATGTGCAGGAGTATGTTAGTAGGTATGACGAATGTCTGATAGGTTGGTATGAGTACGAGTATTCCGGTTGGTATGGATATGAGTACAAGTATTTCGATTCTGGTGGAAGTGGACCTACATCATAACCAGCATCATCGTCAAAAACGAACTCTTACCTCGTCGAAATTGATGCTGAAATTATTGTAGTTGTAGTTGTCGTCGTTGTCGTCGGCCATCAATGATATGATCGTCGATAAGAGAGGAAGTGGAAGTGGAAGTGGAATCGTGGATAAGAGGAATGTGATTGTTGTGGTTGGAGATTGAAGTTGGCGTGGTTTTTATAGGCATCAAAATGTTTGAAACGGTAATATACTACCGTTTATGTTCACTAGAAACGGTAGTATACTGCCGTTTTCAGTCCACACAAACGGTAATATACTGACGTATCACACCTTTTCAATGTGGTAGACAATGCGTTAGTTGTGGTGGCAGACAGGACGTCGTACGTCAATATACAACCGTTATAGGTGGAAGATAACGGTTGTATACGACCGTTTCTATCTTAGTGGCAGACAGAGCGTCGTACGATGGTATACTGCCATTGTTCCTCACCGGGAACGACAGTATACTGCCGTTTTGTTTCTGCAGAAATTATGCAGAAGTTTCTGCATAATGTAGAAACCAAGTGGGTGATAAAACCAAATCAAAACACAATCAAAGTAAGTCCAAATCATGGTAAAAGCACTTCTCACAAATGTAAATTAATAGAATAAAGGTGTTTGCTTGAAATTTGATGCAAGTTTCACACCGAAACACAAAATGGCAATGTGAAAAATCCAATTGCCACAATAGTAATAAAAATAAGTTTTTTCAAGTAGGGAAACTTTGCATTTCAAATCCACCAAGTGCAAGAACAATGCAAACATATGTCAATCATTGAAACTAATATGGTAGTGCAAGAACATAAGATATCATCCATATAAAAAACAATGTATACTACCTCATATATCAAAATAAAACAAACACATCCATATACAAAGTAATGTATATCATGTATCATACATCATTCTCATACATCTCGTCCTCTACGACGGAGAATGGTACCCTCGACGAATCGGTCGCCCCTCGACGATAAGCGCTCAACGTCTGGAAGTGGGCCCCCAACCCCATCGCCACCCCTGTCACCACCGCCACCACCACTGTCACCGTCGTCCCCATCGCCACCCACGTCACCCCCGTCACCACCGTCATCCCCTCCCCCGTCGAGTATACGGAGTGCACGACCGATGATCCGCCGATGCGCTGGGACCATGCTAGCATCCATTGATATCTGTGCCAAAAGATCGGATGTCCTGCTAGACCAGCTGACCACGTCTAACAGAACATCCCACCGATCGACCCAAGATATCGAAGCAGCGATATTCCGAGCTGGGTCCTCTATCCGCGAGTGCGTCACGGTTTGAAACTAATCTCTGTAGTCGGCAGCGTACTCGAACGCATACCGCCCGACGGGTGTGTACTTTGCCACCGACAGGTGATACAGCTGCCACTCAGTCCACTGGTGCTCGACAAATGGATATACAACGGTGTAAGATATAGCCGAACGATCTCTCGATCCTCGCAATGGACGGATGGGGGGCAACGGGATCGACTGCATGAGCCCAAACTGCCGTACCACCCGACCCGGGTAGTACGGCTCCACCGTCGATAAAAAGCAAAGACACCCGAGAAAATAGGTCACCAACGGTATGTCCTCTCGGGATCTCTGATATAGATCAAACACCACCTAAAAGAAACAAAAGTATGTTCAGCAAAAAATACGAAAGATGCATATAAATAAAATACAATATATTGATTCAAACATACCTCAGTGATAGGATAGCGGTTGAGGAGGTCACGAAGGTGGCAGATATCTGTGGCTGCGTCCTTGCGGGCTATCCACCGACACACACGTGTCAGAGTAGCAGGGCAATTTCAGTCGTACGTGGCCGGAAGCATGGTAAAATACTCGTATACCCATGCATGTGAACAAACACGTAGAAAAACATAGATGAGCGCAATGGTAGAATGAAAAATCCAAATCTGTAGACAGAATAACAATTTTCATATCAAGGAAAGCTATCTATACCTCGAGCAACGTGAGATACCTCGCTATCTTTCTCGTGCCGGCTCTGATGGCTTTGTCTAGCTCCCTATAAAGGAAAGCTAGACAGGCAGCACCCCACGCATATGCGTCGAGCGAGGTGAGATCGCGGAGGATATGCAGATAAGACGTTGATATCTTATCCCCAGCCTTCGTCGTAATTCGTAAATATCGTAGTGGCCAGAATATACAGTAGATAGGCTTGTGCGGCACGCTCAAAGTCCATCTCAGGACAGCCATCCAGGCCAAGGGGCTCAAAATGGGTATGAAGCCACCTCATCTTCACGAGCTGATGATCCATCCCCTCCGCCATGTCTGCGGCTGGTGTTCCCAACAACTCACTCATCAGTTCCATGATCGTGAACCTATCCACCCCTCCGTCGTAATGGAGGGACCTCCCAGTGATCGAGAGACCAAGCAGCTGGTGGACGTCCTCCAACGTGATGGTCATCTCACTGAACCACAGATGAAAGGTGTTCGTCTCCGCAAACCACCTCTTAACCCACCCCGACACCAGAACATCATCTATAAACCGGTAGGTCATAGTCCTACCGTCCTCTCTCCGTCGAAATAGTGACGCTAATCCTGACCCGTATATCAATGCACGCTATTGGGTCCTCGTCGGGTCAGAATCATCTACCTCCCAACCCTCAACCATCCATGCATGGTTGATCGTCTTCAGTAACCCTCTTTCCCTACCACACTACCTGTACGCTGCAGTGTGCGTTTGTATGCTGGTCAACAATGATCGATCTCGAGGGGGGACTGCAGCCAGCTGCTCCTTCGTGATAGGAATAGGGACATCGGCCTCATTGTCACCTCCACCACCCTCTCGGCCTCGACCTTTACTTCTGCCTCTGCCCCGTCTCTGTCTGCCTCTCCATCTAGCTCCAGCTCCCTCATCCTCATTTTCAAGATCTCCAAGATCCTCACTAAAATCAACATCCGGTGCAAAACCAACATCTGCAAGAACCTCCTCTACATGTTGGCCAGCCCCAATATCTCCACGATCCTCCTCTACAGGTGGGACATGTCCAGCTACACCACTACTGCACATCGCAGCTGCAACACTACTCTCGGCAGCTGCACTACTGCTCGATCCAGCAATAGCACTAGTCGATCCAATCTCACGGCGTGCTGCCTTCCGTCGTCGGCCGGAAGCAGTCACAACTCTACCGTTAAGACGACTATGGGGTGGAATATCCGCACTGCTCATCGTAACCTACAAAACATGATTTATAATTGAGTTTCAGTATGAATTCACAGTCCATAGCAAGTTTAAATAATATTTATCTAAGAAAGATTGGAAGATGATAACAAAGGATCGGTGGCGACGACCGATGTCCGACAAGTCGCAGAACATCCATAAATTCAAGAATTATTCATTGAATTTTCATTGAATAATCAAATATATAATAAGAAAATCACATAAAAATAAGCAAAATGACAGCTCCAGAGGTCGTCGGACAACCGGGGCAGCCACGGGTCATCGAGCACCGGCCACCGGACCCGTCATCGGTGACGGACGGAATCCGACATCCTTGCCCAAGCACCGGCAAATTAAAACCATCACAACCACCCAAAACCACCCAAAAATGCCATTACCATCCAACCACCAGCCTCACCGGCGTCCCACCTCGCCGGTAACAACCCCACACGGCTGAACAACTGCCATAGCGCCACCCACAACCGCCATGGCAAACATATAATCGAAATCAAAACCCCTAATCGAAATCAAAACCCTAAACCCACAAACATCAATACAACACAAATTCAAGCCAAATCAAACTCGAAATCCAAAGATCAGGCAACTATGAAGTGAATCGAAGCTTTACCTCATTCGAATCAAGCCCTAATCGTCAGATCTTGTCGATTTTTTCCTCTCCTCGCTGTTCGCCTGTTCGTCGCCCTCTCGCTGCTCTTTTTTTTTTTTTTTTGCTCCAAATGACACGCACGACAGTATACTGCCGTATTATTTTTTTTGGCCTCAAACGCGACAAACGGCAGTATGCTGCCGTTTCTATTTCCTTGTAACGTTAGTATACTACCGTTAGGGGTAAAATGGGCAAAAAAAAAAAAAAAATGAAGGCGAGCACATCCCTTAGAGGGATGTGCGCAAAGTAAGCAGCTATATTAACCCTTTGTTGTCAATGAATGAAACAAGCCTTCTCATTTTGTCAACAAAATTCATTGAGCAAGGACACAAACTGATTCTCCGAGCAATTTGTTTATATATGTATGACAATGCAATGATATTTTTGGACTTGATTATATTGCTTTGGGACCATCCTACTGTTTTTTTTTTTGCAACCAGAGCTGATAATGTGTTTTCAGAGTAAAAGATTTAAGTGTTCATTCCTCAACTTAAAATGAGTGCTCAATGACCTATTTATGTGAAGAAAAGTCAGCTTAACTCTTAGAATGAGTAGGCTTCTTCATGGTGTTAGAGCAGTATTGATCTATCATGGTTTAATTCCTAGAACTGTGATTTTCATACAACTAATGTTTGCACCATGTGAGCGGGGGCATGTGCGAAATCCATGCTCGAGTCCACAAGGAATTAGCTTGCATGGACTCTTCAGTGCATGAAAGTATTTTGGGTTGATTTGTTTTGGTTCCTTGACAAACCTTCAATATGAAACTGAAATTTTTGTCAAAAGTTTTTGCTAAAAAAATGCGTGAAAATTCTTTTCATTAAAGTCTAGCACGAGTTACAAATTATCCGCTGCCTAATGTGTAATCATCTTAGTGCATTGCTTTGATCATTGTTGAAAAGGTTCTATATATAGTACCCTATCTAATTCTCTAAGTTCTCTTCTCTTTCTTTCAGCTGGCAGCATGTCGAACTTTATGTTCACTTATAGAGGACTCGACCTTTTCCGAGAAAGATTTTGTTCCTCTTCTGCCTAGATGTTGGAACTCATGTTTTAGCTTGTTTTCCATGGTGGAGGAGTTTGACTCTAAGGTATGTTTCTTTTTTCTTAATTGCTCAAGGGTCTCTCATGTGTAGTTGTATCTGTGTAGCACCTCAGTGCCTAATTAAACTATGCTGCCCAGGATGGGCCTTCAAATGTTTCAGAATGATACCCACCTACCCAGGTTGGGAAAAATAAAGTAGTGGAAAGGAAATTAAGGATCTTTCTGAACGCATGCTGATAATTGCAGAATATGAATGCAGTCTGTGTCCAAGTGTAGGGGTAAAAGTTCTTACGATAACCCCATCAACAATTGCTTGTTCAGCTTATTAGAGTATTGTTAGAATAAAGGTATTGTTGGTATTGTTAGAGTAATGGTATTTTGGTATTATTGTGTATGTAGTATATATATACTTTAATGAATGAAAAAATGCATCTTGTGGCTCATTTATGACATGGTATCAGAGCCAATACCTTGCTTCCCTCTCCATGAAACCCTAGCCAGCCTTTTCATGAAACCCTAGCCAGCCACCATAGCTGCCCTCACCACCATCACCAAACCACCATCAAATACCATCAACCACCACCAAATCTGAAGAGCCCAGAGGTCGGCGACCCTAGGGAAGGGAGCCCCACTGGTGGGCGCTGCTCCGGCAGCCTGGAACCGTGTGTTCATTTACCGTCGGTAGTCTCATGCACGTTTCTCCTTCACGGCTAGATCCGTCCATTTTTTACATCGGGAGGTGATAGATCAAGAAGAGTTGCTCCTTTCTCTTCAATCGCGTCCACGCCCACCGCTGCACACGCTCTCACGCGCTATCGATGGTCCTGCGCGTGGGCCTCACGTGCCACGCACCACGCGACACGCGTCACACGCCACGCTCCGCCGTCTGCGAGGCTCCAGGAAGTTTGGTCTCCACCATATGCTGGACCTTTTCTCCTCTTGCACCTTCAGCTCATCCATGTTCCTTGTCATGATTTTCTTTGTGGACAATTTTCAATGAGTATTTCAATCTTCTTCCTCCTGCGTGGACTGCTTTTGTTGCTATTCATGTGGTGCTGAAGACTTTGTTTCTTTTGAAGTCAAGGTGTTAATTATTTGAGAGTGTTGTGAATTTTTTGGTCCCTGTTGCAATATTATGTTATGGCAGCACCATCAAATGCATTGATTCCTCAGATTGCCACGTGGAAATAGAATAGGACTAACTATATGCAATGGGCTAAGTTTGTTGAGGTATTTTTAAGGGGGCAAGGTAAACGTGGATATATTGCCGAAGAATCACCTACTGATAATGAGACTAAAGGGAAGTAGGATGAAGTTAATGCCTAGATTATGAGCCTTATGTGGAATTCTATGGAACCTGATATTACAGATTTGTGTACTTATCTGAACTCCTCTAAGGAGATTTGAGAAAATGTCAAAGTTCACTATTCTAGTTACATAACTAGAATGTATGACCTGTCTCTTCAGTTATTTCAATGCCAATGGGGTGACAAAACTGTTATTTATTTATTTATTTACTGATTTGAAGCGTATTCATGAAGAGTTGAATGTTGTGCTCCTTATTATTGTTAGTGTCTAGGAGATGTAGAAACCGAGGGAACAATTGATTATCATGCGTTTCTTGGCTGGTCTTGGTCTTGAGTTTTTCCCTGTTTGTTCTTAGATTTTGGGTAGTGCTCAACTGTCATCTTTTGCTGAAGTTTATGCCACGGTGTTGCGCTCTTCTCCTGACCACCATGTAGGTGAGTCTCGTGATTCTGGAGATATCAAATCAGCTCTCATCATTCAGTCTAGTGGAACTGGTAGAGGCTCTCACCATGAGGATCGTAGAGGCCGTGGAGGTATTGGACGAGATCATGAGCCTCTTAGGAAATGTGGCAATTGTGGAAAAGACGGTAATGTGATAGAAAATTGTTGAAAACTTTCCGGTTAGGCCCCTCATTGTACTCATTACATTAAGGATGGCCATTTGAGAGACACATGTTGACAACTAGTGGGCCGCCCCCAGGTTGCCAATGCTGCCGCTTTTGATTCTTCCAGCACTTTAGCCAGTGGGCTTGATCAGCTTCTGATTTCCAGGAAGGAGTATACTCGTTTGACCCGGTCTCAGTCTCAAGCCCCTCAGCCGGTGCTCACTACTCCCATTGCCTCTTTTGCTAACACAAGTACCTCCATTGTTCGTCTCTCTTCTACACCTACCGCATGGGTCCTTGGCTCCGGAGTTACCGATCATATCTCAGGTATCTCTTCATTATTTACCTACATTCAGCCTATATCCCGTACTAACCAGCTTACTTTGGCCAATGGATCCACCACTCCCATTAGTGGTATTGAGTCTATTCAGTTTAGTCCCTCCTTTTGTCTTCCATCTACCTTATATAGTCCCGATTTTTGTTTTAATCTCCTATCAGTTAGTAAACTCACCAAAGACTTATATTGCTCTATTTTGTTTCTTCTTGGTTCTGTTGTTATTCCGGACTTGAAGACGAAGAGGACGATTGGAGAAGGATGTGAATCTGGCATCCTCTACCACTTCCATGAGGTACCTCCCCGATCCCCGAAGGCCTATTCCGTTGTTGCTACACTCGTTCATATAGATAGCTGTTTTGGTCTTCCATCTCTTTTTGTGTTGAAGAAATTTGTCCTACTTTCTCTAGTTTACCTAGTTTAGATTGCGAGTTATCTTAGTTGGGCAAATACCACCGTGTGTCTTTTGTTCCCCGGTCAGACAATCGAGTCAATAGTCCTTTTGTTGTTATTCATCCGGACATTTGGGGCCCTAGTCGCACTATTTCAAAGTTAGAATTTTGTTATTTTGTCTTATTTGTGGATGATTTTTCTCTGATGACATGACTTTACCTTATGAAGGATTGCTCTGAATTATTACATATATTCACTTCCTTTTATGTGGAGGTGCAAACACAATTTCATGCTTTAATTCAGATTCTTCGTAGCGATAATGCAAAGGAATTCTTCTCTTCTGCACTTGATAATTTTGTGGCTGAGCGTGATATTATCCATCAGTTCTCCTGTGCTCACACTCCACAGTAAAATGGCGTTGCTAAACAGAAGATCTAACATATTATGGAAGTGGCTCATACTTTGTTGATTGACATGAGTGTTCCCAAGGAGTTTTGGAGTGATGTGGTTTTTTCTGCTTGTTATCTTATCAATCGAATGCCTTCCTCCGTCCTTCATGGTGTGACTCAATAGTCAGTTATGTTTTATAATGGTCCGCCCTATTCCCTACCTCTCCGCATTTTTGGGTGCACTTTAGGGATGACAACGGGTCGGGTTCGGGGCGGGCCGGCTCCGACCCGAGACCCGGACCCGAACCCGACTCGAATTTCAAGTGTTAGTAAAAAAATTGGACCCGAACCCGGCTCGACCTCGACCCGACCCGACCCGAATTGTATTTATATATTAGGTTTAGTTTATTAAAAAGTTTAGATTAGGTTTAGTTGATTA
>JAOWBR010048848.1:0-12439 GCA_028571145.1 Dionaea muscipula
ATTTAAACAAATAATTTTAAACAGAATATTATATTATTCTATAACATATTTAAAAAATATTATGATTACAAATATTTTTTTAGTACCAAAAAAGATACATAGAGTACAATATTAGTGTACAACATATTTAAAAATGTTATGATTATAATATTAGTGTACAAATATTTATTTAGTGCAAAAAAAATATTCTCAAAGCTAAAGAGGAGAATCAAAAGATAATTTTGCACGATAAAAAATGTTATGATTACAATATTAGTGTGCAACATATTTATACAACGTATAAAAAATGAATGTACGTAAGAGTATATGTGAGATATGGTCAAAAAAAATTCGAGAAGGGCTCGATCTGATTGGTTGTTAATTATTAGTGGATGTTGTCTACACGATCCGACGTATAACCCGCAATAACCCGTAACCGAAAGTAATCCGCCCGAAATTAACCTAGAAACCGACACAATCCGCATCCGAATAATCCGAAAATCTAAATAACCACAACCCAAAAAACCGAAGCGAAACTAACCCGAAACCGAAATGATCTGAACTTGATCCGTAGCTAAACCGAATCGAAAATAACTCGATAATTGCAATCCGTTCATAATCCGAAAATCGAAAACCCAACCCGAACCGAAATAACCTGAAATCGAAGTGATCAGAACCCGAAATGAGTTGATCTAAAACGGTCCGATCGACCCATTGTCACCCCTAGGTCAGGCGAAGCGAAACGTTAGCAGGTTGAGGTGTCTAAATTTGCTCTCCTCTATCAAATTACTGACATTTATGCTCGTCAGATAGGCATGTTTGCCAGCTCTCCCAGCTCACTTCAACGACTCAAAATCCGCACCTTCCTTTCTCCAATACTCCATCAATCCCTGAAACAAATCCACACAGCAACAACGCATCCTCCACCTCCCGATCTAAAACCTTTAAACAGCAAGCTCTCAAGCTGCATGAGAATTGGCCTTGTGGACAAAGCACAGAAACTGTTCGATGAAATGCCTCACAGAAACACAGTTACTTGGAATGCCATGATTCGTGGGTATTTTCAAAATGGGCAGTTTGATGATGCGATCAATATGTTCCAAAGGATGCCGACCCGGGATATCTTCTCATATAATACTGTGATATGCGGGTTGATGCGCTGTGGCAACGTGGCTGGTGCAAAGGAACTTTTTGAGTGTATGGCCTATAGGGATGTTGTTACTTGGAATTCGATGATATCAGGGTATATCCGTAATGGGTTGATAGATGAAGCAGTTTTGGTTTTCAATACTATGCCTGAAAAGGATATCGTTTCGGGGAACTTAGTTATGGGTGGACTTCTTAAATTTGGACAACTTGATTCAGCTAGGAAACTCTTCTATGAGATGACAGCACGAGATGTTGTCTCGTGGACAGTTATGATCTCTGGTCTTGTAGAAGGAGGGCACATTGTTGAAGGTCGCAAACTCTTTGAGCAAATGCCAATTAAAGATTCAAGGGCTTGGAACACAATCATAGTAGGGTGTGTTGAACATGGTGATACTGAAAGTGCTAGACTTATATTGAAGAGAATGGCCGAGCCGGATTTTAATTCCTTGAATGCCTTGATTAGTTGGTTCTTGCGTAACAAAAGAATGAGTGATGCTGTCAAGTTTTTCTTTGAGTTGCCAAATAAATGCCAAAAACTGTGGAATTCAGTTCTATTGGGATTGATAAGAAATGGACTTATCCAGGAAGCTCATGCATATTCGGTGAAGAACCCGTTAACTGATGTTGTCTCATCAACCAACTTTATAGTCGGGTATTGTCAAACTGGTGATGTTGAGGCAGCTGTGAGAGTTTTTGAATTGATGCCAATCCGAGATACTGCAGCATGGAATGCGACAATCTTTGGATTGGGAGAAAATAACCATGGCGAGGAGGGACTTAAGCTTTTCATACAGATGAGAGAATCTGGTCAATATCCGGATGTGGCTACCTTTACCAGCATTCTCAAATTATCATCATATCTCTCTAGCTTGTACTTTGGGAAGCAAGCTCATGGCTTGGCAATTAGGATGGGCCTTGTGAAATTTACGCCAATTTCAAATGCATTGGTGACCATGTATGCAAGATGTGGAGACATGGGCTTGGCCATGCTTGAATTCACTTCTATGCCAACACATGATATAATTTCCTGGAATTCTATTATATGTGGGTTTTCCCATCAAGGTAGTGCTGAGAATGCCCTAGAAATGTTCAATAAGATGACGTTGACAGATGTTCAGCCGAATCAAATAACATTTGTGGGTGTTCTATCAGCTGTTAGTTATGCAGGATTGGTAGATGAAGGTAAATGGTATTTTCATTTAATGAGGTACAAATATCTCATTCAGCCCACAACTGTGCATTATACTTGTGTTGTTGATTTATTGGGAAGACATGGCTTGATTGGAGAAGCTGTTGCTTTCCTCGATCTAATGAAAGATGATGGAATAGATATTCCTGTTAGTGTTTGGGGAGCCTTGCTTGGAGCTTGCAGAATGCACAATAATACCAAGTTAGGTGAAATCGCAGGGAAGAGGGTTCTGGAGGAGGAACCTCATAATTCTGGTGTCTATTTGATTCTGGCTGAAATGTATGCAAATCAAGGAAGGACGAAGGATGCTGAGAGAATATTAATTCAGATGAAAGAGAGAAGGGTGAAGAAGCAGCCTGGGTGCAGCTGGATAGAGGTAAACAGTACCTGGCATGTATTTCTCGCCGGATGCACTACTCACCCCAAGATTGCTTCCATCTCCTTTATTCTATACTTGTTGCATATGGATATGGAAGTTTCAAGCTGAAACAATGTGGTATCAGAAACTTTATTTACCGTTTGGCAACGGATAGCACAGAAGATATTTCTGCTGCTTGTCACAACGGCATTCACACTTCACAGTGCCTTGATGTGCCAGAGCAGGCGATTATGTGAATGCCACATCTAAAATGATATAGAAATTTGGCTCATGGTTCATGAAGGGAACAACAGCGCTTGGTGATCGCTCATACTGCAGTATCTGATAACGTACATGTGAGTGAAGCCAGCAAAATTTTTGTCATCCTCCATCGAAGAGTGCAATGAGGATGGAAAATGTGATCTTCAAGCCTTGATCAGCTGCAGGGTTGCAATCTAGGAAAAAGGTATGCATATATTTGATGAATTACCTGAAAGAAAAAACGACATGGCTGACTAGAAATGTTGTAGAAGATTAGGTACAGAGCCTGAATCCTCGTCATGTGCGGTAGTTGCTTGATGTTTTGAGGAAAGTACCCATTGTTTTGCAGCCATTTGATTTCTTATACCAATCAGCGGTTTTTAAGATAAAGCGTCTTCGAGCGGCATTATTTCCATCCATGGCACTTCCGACTCTACTGCCACTCTAAGATGATTCGTCAAAGCAACTGTTTCAGGTTTCCTTTCTTCCTCCCCCTTCCACCCTTGCCTCCTCCCTATTGAAGTTGATCCCCGTCTTTACCTTTACTCGTTCCAGTGCATTGTGTGTGCTCTTCTCATTTCTTGATGTTATTACTTCGCTTTCCCCATGCACCATATCCCACACTCCATAAGAAGAAGAAAATGGTAACAGCTACAATAAAGTTTTCTCCTTTTCTTAATGGGACACTACTATATGTTCTCTGATTCTTCTGAATTTGCATATAGGGAGAAATATTCCCCTAACTAGCTGTAATGGCTAGCTTGACCCATGAACCATGACCTACACCAAATCTGGCGATGAACAAATATTCATGGATTTTAAATGCGTGAAAACTTGGAAAATGAGTCTGAACTAAGATAAAAATTGATAAGTCGAACCTACAAGCCTCAAAGGATTTCATTTTGATGAAGCATACATCATCCAAAATCCTCTTGTTAGTGCAGTCTGCAGAAGATATCCCTCTCTTTATCCTACTATCTTATATTCTAGAAGCAATAGCCTTGGTCAACAGAAAACTCAATAATCAGACTCCATGAAATCTGGTTCATCATGTAAGATTATAGTCAACCAACATAGTCTCAAGTATTCAATCACGCCATTAGGTCCAATGATTCTAAGGAATCAACTGTAGTTCAGGCTTGCTGCTCGCAATTGAAACTAATCCATCAGGGTTCATAATGTCCACTACGAGAAAATTACATTAAATTTCTTTGAACCAAACTGCTCATATGTAATGAGGCCTGAAGGAACTGTACTGTAGACAGCGAGGGTCTAACATCTTCTCAAATTCATCTGCACTGCCCTTCGGAGTTGTAGCTAATACTGCAATTTTTTCCCTTGCGCAACTCTAACACGGATTGCTCGCCCTTCCAGTTCCTGATATCAAATGAGAAAAAAAGACGGTTTAAAAGAAAAATGGCATGGTTTAGCTTCCCGTTCCTGATATCAAATGAGGAAAAAAAGACAGTTTAGAAGAAAAATGGCATGGTTTAGCTTCTTGTTTAGTAATAGAAGTTATGAACAATGTTCTTATTTCATGTCATACCATGACAGTTTAGAAGAAAAACGGCATGGTTTAGCTTCTTGTTTAAGAACTATAGCTGCTTGGTTAGATGCAAAATATGACACTCAAAATTAACCATCCTTGTGGTTGGTCTCCTTCATTTAGTTGAAAGTATTTTGGATGAAAAATACATTACATAAATCAAGAAAAATAATTCACTTTCCAATGATGGATGTAATTCCATCCAAGTATCCAAGCATTTTGGTCCAAAATTGAGATGCAATGTCAGTTTAGGCACCTAAATCAAATTGTTTTACTATAAAACAATAAAATTGCTACAAAATGTATTTGTTACCATCCTTACGTACGTAACATACTATATATGTTTTAATTCATTTATGCTAGATAAAATGTTAATAGATCATGCATGCACTTTCCCGTTGTTTTTCCAATGTATATACTCATTTTAACAATAACAACAACAATACTACCAACAAACCAAGCCTTGAACCCTCTTGGTGGGGTTGGCTACATAGATACAAGTATACAACGACATTCTCCTTTATCTAGTGTCAAATGCTCTGTTAGGTTATGGTACTCCACAGGTAGTCACCGTATTTCATGTCATACCATGACATAATTGAGGGTATGGGCATTTTATTTTAACTATTACATGAAATTGAACTAGGCATGTTTTCGACTAAGTGGATTCTACTGGCATGAGGGTGGCAAGTATAAAGAGCTGATGGCAGGAGAATGGCAGATGGCTAGCAACACCGGTGGGCAAGCTTGGTTATTGTGGCTGTTTCTGGAAGATGTCTTTTCAGTTATTTCTTGCTTTCATTACCTACAAGACAACTTTTTGATAATAAGATGGTCAAACTTGGTTTGATTTGGATTAGTTATAATTAGCTTCAGCATGTTGCTTCTCTATAGGGCCACAACCGGACGGCAATGAACCTTGCCAATGGACTGATGCACTTGCTTTTAGCAACTCTTGAGATTGGCATGACTCAAATGGATTCAAACGATCAGGGGATGCTCTATGGACCTGCTGCAATCAAAGGTGAAGGCCTGGTTCAAGTTTGGCAAACTCAGGCGTGTTCAGTTTATTTTGATGGCAGCAGCTACCAGTTTTGGCTTGGCTTGTCATTCACATTTTACACTTAGAAGCTATTGCAATGATCCTTGATCTGACACACAGACTGCTGAGCTGGGCCGATTAGTTCCATATGCATTAGATCAGGTTAGTCAGGACCTGTACATTGTTAAAATCTTATTCTAGCATCTAGGATTTGTTCCAAGCTAGATTCTCGCGGGAGCAAAAAACTTCCTGTGATTGAGTAACAGAAATCTTGAGCTTCTCTCAATCTCAATTTCTGTATTTCAAGTATCAGATTCCTCTTCAGAATTCTACAATGTATGCAATTCTATCAAACATTTTCTATTGAAGAATGTTGTATCAAGATAACATTTACCATTGAAATTAAAATTCCATGCGGAATATTTTCCATGCAACCAAAAGGAACTATATTTGTTGAGGGGAATAGAAGTGGAAAGACATACATACCAGTCCATCAAGGGATTCAAGGGCCTTCTCCATTTCCAGCTTTGTTGCATATGAGACAAAGCCAAAACCTCTAGACCTTCCTGTCAACCCATCATGTATAACCCATGCTCCCACTACATTCCCACAGTCTTGGAACGCTCTCTGTAAGATTTCAGATGTGACAGACCACGACAAATTCCCGACAAAGAGTTTGTAGCCAGTTTCATGAAATAGAGGCTCTTTTGGCTTCGGTTTATCGGAGAAATTCACTTTCAGGTATCGCCCTAAAAGCTCCTAAAAAGGGGGGAAAAAAAGTTTCATTAGCTATTATGCTTATGCCAGAGCTGAGGAGTTAGTTTGATCATCATAATCCTCACACTTCCGTCAAGATTCTGTATGACTTTCTCGCAATCTTCGATGCTAGTCATGGTGACAAATGCATAGCCTCTGCTTATTCCTGTCTCCCGGTCATATAGTACCTGCAAGTCATACAAATATTCTCATCAAATAATCCTCAGAAACTTTCATTGAATCTTGTATGCTATTGCTACCAATTCCCATCAAACATACAAGACTTTTCATATTCTTAGCTGCAGGACCTAATGAAATCCAACTTAGGTAATAGTAATACACTTTCACACATTAGAAATTTGAACATTTACCTCAACCAATTCAGGGTTGGCATACTGTTGAACTAAACCAGCAAGAGTTGGACTGTCACAGCTGTATGGCAAGTTCCCAAAGTAAAGTTTAGTATTCACTTTAACCTCATCCTCAACCTCTCCCTCTTGGACTTCCACTGCCTCTTGTTGGAAGACGGCGGCAGCTATCCTTGGTCTCTGCCGCCGGCCTCTCGAGGGGTAGGTAATGGAAAGAGCCTCAATCCCATGATTATTCTGAGACTGGGATACCAATTGTGTCCTTGAGCATCCAAGTTTAAGTGGTTCTGATGGTGCCCACAAGTGCTTTGGTTTGGGATATTTGAAGGTCTGAAAGGGGGTTGAGAAGGAGGAGCTAATGGTGGCCATGTGGATGGGGAGGTGGGGGTGAGCTGGTGGCTGCGGAGGTGGAAGGAGAAGGTGCTGACCTCTTTGGTGATTGAGAAGCTGGAGATTGAGAGAGCGGAAGAAGAGAGGAAGTGTGATGGTCGAGGGCTGTAGAGTGTAGAGGGCAGTTTGTGTCCACTAGGACTTGGTTGTGTAAGGGATGAGGTGCACTGTGAAAACAAAGTATTAGACCCTGTTTGTTTTAGACTGTTTTCTGTGTTTTCTGTTTTGCAGAAAACAGAAAACGCGTTTGGTTTGAATTTTCTATTTTCTGTTTTCTATTTTCTGAAAACAGAAAACAGTTTTTAGTTCTAAATCTTCAAAATGCAGAAAACGACAAAAAGCTGTTTTCTGTATTTTCGGCAGAAATTCTTAAAACATCAAAAACATGAAAAACGAACAAGATTTGACAAATTATAAATTATAAATTACAAATTATAAATTATAAACCACACGTTTTCTGTTTTCTATTTTTACTGAAAATTGAAAATAAAAAACGGAAAACTCAAAACAGAAAACAGAAAACAGAAAACTCAAAATAAAAAACAGACAAACCAAACAGCTCCTATTGTTTGTGCTGTCAGGGTTCTAAGATCATTCATATATAAACTTTGATGTGACCGCATAATATTATTAGTGTTCACATGCATCTTAATTAAGAATGGAAGGGAAAAATTGTAAACTGCAATTGCCCTACTAATAAATAGGCAACCTTAAAGAGTGGTATTTGCACTTGAGATGTCATCCAAAGTCTAGCTGACTTCTGTTAGGGGAACAGAAAGAGTGTGATATAGTATACCACTAGAAATCACAAGAAATCGGATGGTTTGTAAAGGTTCAAGACAGAGTACATCTTTTTTGAGTTTGTCATGAGGCATTCTACTAGTCTAGATACAAACAGAATCTAGAGAAGCGTCACACTAAGAAGGAGCTATGTGGAGGACAGGTTTCACCCAAACATGTGGAGGACAGGTGAGATGTATTAGAAATATGCTGACTTGTAAACAGCATACCTGATAGTAGGGAAGGAGTAACTGATGTTTTGAGACCAATGCATATTCAACAAGAGCAGGTATATAGTGGAGAGATGAGGATAGGGCTCAATGCTATCTAAGGAGTATTTCTATGATCTCCTAGCAGCATTGACTTCTTTAGACATTGTGGCTTATTGGTAGGTTACGGTGTTAGTAACTGGGATATGTTCACACGTTACTGCAATCTGCAAGTGTAGCCCGCTGATGATATGAATGTACGCCGTAATGAGTTTTAGTTTTGTCACATGGTTGTATTTTTCTGGATATTCTGAATAAAACCATTACGGCTTTCTGCATTCCTATTGTGACGACAGCTGCCTACATGCATGACTTGTTTGGGTTTGACTTCAAAACTTTCAAATGCTATGCCAAACTCCTGGCAGTTTCCTACTGAATCTGTAGTGGGTGAAATTTGTGTATGATGACCAACCATTCTCTAGATGCTAACTTGCTCCGGTGCCTGAAAATGTCTTTTTCAGGGTCATCAATATTCACTATGTCCTTGCGGAATCTTACAGCAATCATTTTCTGGTTATTAATGTCTGTCGCAATGGCATGGCTTAACCTCTCTGCAAAGAGATGCTACAATGTTAAGGGCTGAAAATTGATGATCATAAACCTTGTCACTTCAAGTACAGGACAAGAGTATGACAAGTACCCTTGCCTGACAGGCAACTTCCCGAGTTAGTATTGTTCTTCCATTGGGTCCAGCTGCAGCCTCAGCTATGTCATTTTCTGTAATTGTCCATTGAACCACTTTTCTTAGAGTGTGATGCTATATTTCATTTATCCTAGTTATGCAAGGAACTTGTGGTCTAGCTTATTCAATGTTGTTAGATATGTATGAACTAGGTTAGCTAGCGTTGATTGTGAAGCCTTATTCTATTCAGAATGCTACTTGTCCAGTATTAGTACTATATTGAAAATGTAATATTTGTTTTTCTAATCCAATATTGAGATCTCTTTTGGAATGTGATTGCTTTCTACGAATTCATGTTTATTCAAACCCGAGTATTTGGTAAAGAGCAGAATATTGGATGGAAGCATTAGCAATCCTTCTGAAAACCTATTATGGTAGGAAGAAGCCCTATGGATTTCATAGGTATAGGAAGAAGCCCTATTTCTTCCCCTGTTTTTGGGAACACATCTCTTCAAATAGATATATACTTTACTAGATGTATGCATTGCTGTTTGCAGAGGTTATTTTTCTTATTTGGTGTGTTATTCATCTCTCCGTCGCGTTAATCTGGGTTATTGTTGCAGGTACAAATAATACAGCAGATAAATCATGATGGAGAGGTAAATCGTGCTCGTTATATGCCACAGAACTCATTCATAATTGCCACAAAGACGGTGAGTGCAGAAGTATATGTTTTTGACCACAGCAAGCACCCATCAAAGCCGCCATTGGATGGTGCATGCAATCCTGATCTGAGGTTGAAGGGCCATACTACTGAAGGGTATGGATTATCTTGGAGTCAGTTCAATCAGGGGCACCTATTAAGTGGTTCTGATGATGCTCAAATTTGTCTGTGGGACATTAATGCAACTCCTAAAGACAAGACACTTGATGCTATGCAAATATACAAGGTATTTTCCTGCCGCACATTGGCTGTGCATTCACTGCTTCAAATGCATGTTTTTGACGTCAAGCCCTTAACTCTATAGTTCACGGAGTAGTGTCTCACTTGCAACCCAAGATCTGTACTGCTGCTTTTATGATTATTTCTGTTTCTATTTTTTGGGCAATTCCAACCTACTCAAATTCTATCTGATAATTATGAATTGCCAGTAGATTAGTCAGAGTTCTCGATGACATCAGCATGGATTTTGAGAACTGTGCTGGTTCTATTGGATAGAACAGAAACTCTTATCTAACCCTTTCATAAGGTTTATTGGCCTGTCTTCTTTAGCTGTACTTTTATTTTTGTTGTAGATCATGCTAGTTGCTTATTGTAATCTGTAAACCTAGGTTCATGAAGGTGTTGTTGAAGATGTAGCCTGGCACTTGAGACATGAACACTTGTTCGGTTCAGTTGGAGATGACCATTATCTGCTCATATGGGACGTCCGAAGTCCATTACCATCCAAGCCTGCTCAGTCTGTAATTGCCCATCAAAGTGAGGTGAGTCAAAGCATTAGAGATTCCTTTTGACATGTAATCCTGATAATTCATACAATCTTGTCATCAAGTGTCTGTATAGCTTGATAAGATCATGGGTTCAAATCTTCCGGGCTGTTTGGGAACCATGTGGCTAGCCACCTGTTACATTTGGATTAATTGGTTCACCGTGAAGGCAGGGTTTACGGGAGGCCCCGAGGTAGCTCGTTCATGTACAACGGTCCCTCGGTTATTAAAAAAAAGGCTGATTGCAAATTTATTTACTTCTTTAATTTCCCACTATGACTAGGCTTTGCTACATTAAAGTTCATCCCACATTGGATATGGATTTCCGAGATAGGGGTCATTACTAGTGTTAATGGCTAGTATGCATTTGTTCTGTTTACATGATTTTGTTTTTTTTCCCTGAATGGTCCCTAGGTTAATTGCTTGGCTTTCAATCCCTTTAACGAATGGATTGTAGCAACAGGCTCTACAGACAAGACAGTTAAGCTATTCGATTTACGGAAGCTCAACAATGCTCTTCATACTTTTGACTCCCACAGGTAAGATGACTTTGCACCATAAAACTATTCTTTATTCTGCCCAAATGCTGATTGTATTTGTATCGAAGGGAGGAGGTTTTCCAAGTTGGGTGGAACCCAAAGAATGAGACCATCTTAGCTTCTTGTTGTCTTGGTAGGAGGCTCATGGTGTGGGATCTTAGCAGGTACTTCCTTGGACTCCATTTTTCTAATCTATGTTAGTATTTTTCTTTGTAGCTGTCATATTATTGCCTTCAACCCATGTTTCTGTTGATTGAAAACCTCTTATTGTGTATTCCTTTTTTGCACGGGTAACAGAACTCAGAAGAAATATAATTCAAAAATAAAAGAAGTCTAGTCTATTACAATTTCAACATAAGTGCACTTTGATCTATTCAATTAGTTTTCTTTTTTCAGAAACAAACAACTAAAAAAGTAAAAGGTTTTAAAAAATCTGCAGAATTTTTGCTGCTAAATAAGTTCATGCAAAATCCTAACCCAATTGCACTTATGTTGAAATTGTACACAGCTTTAGAGTTTGCATCCAACATTCCAAGGTGCAATTTTCGGTACATTTGTGGTTGTGATCATAGTATCAGCATCTCAAGCTTGAATATATTTTAGAGTTTTGAAGTTATAAACCTGTTATCAGTCAGTGGCCTTTCGTACCTAGCCAACTCCTAAATTATCTGTTGGTCTCATATCCGTTGGTCTGGCGTGCAATGAGTGGTTTTGGTGTCAAACTCATCGTTTTTTTTTTCCTCTGCTTCTTCCCCCTCTATTTGGCCATTGCTGTCTAATACCATCATGGTTGGTTGTTTGTTTGTTCATCAACGGTATGCCAAGGGTTACTTTCTTTTTGTTAGCCGATCATGCTTAATTTGGGATTTCTTGCCCTATTGTCAGAATTGATGAAGAGCAATCACCAGAGGATGCTGAAGATGGGCCGCCGGAGCTACTTTTCATACACGGTGGACATACAAGCAAACTTTCTGACTTCTCGTGGAACCCTTGTGAAGGTTGGATGATTGCGAGCGTAGCTGAAGATAATATACTTCAGATATGGCAAATGGCAGAGAACATCTATCATGATGAGGATGACTTGGTAGGGGACGGCATTGCCATGAAAGGTTCATAGCCTCTACCAGGGGCTTGGTTTTTGAGTCTAAGGAGTTCCCTTTTCTTCATTTTATCTCATTTTTCATGATAAATTATGTCTGGATAGAGACTTTCTCTATTAAAATGGGAATTGCTTGTTGATCACTGCCGTGCCGTCCTCATAGCTATCGCTGATGGGTTGATTTGAGTGGCGGTATCCAATTTCCGCACTTGTGTAAGGATTCTGAATCTATTTGTACAAAGCTCAACTGCATGATAACAACTTTTTAAATCAATGTTTATATTTTTGTAAGCTAGTCTTTATATCCCAAAAATCTATTTAATTAGCATGTGTATACCTGAAAATCTAATGTGCATTCGATCTATACCTTAGAAGTCTTGGGGAGGGGGTATTTATAGGCAAGGAGGGATTAGGAGGAGGGAAAATTATCGAATTATCGATATGTCCCTCCAAACCCTGCCCGGCGGGGCTGATTACCTGGGTTGGTCAGCCCACGGCTAGTGAAGCTGGGTAGGAAATGACCAAGTGTGGGCTCCGGGCTGACAAAGATTCTTCAACTCGTCAATCAGAGGTTGCAGATACACATCTAACTTCTTATTTGAAT
>JAOWBR010048959.1:0-15610 GCA_028571145.1 Dionaea muscipula
AAACTGTAAAAAATTGAGATTTTATCTCGAAATACTCGTCCTTATAAGCAAAATCGTCCGTCATTAGCAAAATATGGATGATAAACAAACAAATTAATATTGAGCAATTAAAATGATGAGAGGTAGAGATTTTACAGTGATATATGAAAAAGGATATGAACGTTTAAATAGACATGAAAGGTACCAAAAGTTGTGGTAATAGTAGAAAAAGATCAAGGGTGTTTTGGATATATAAAAAAGGATTAGAATTATTTTAGAAATATTATTTTCTTTTTAAATATCCAAGAACAAAATCGATAATTCAAAAAAACAGTGTGCTACGTTTAGTAAATGAGGGTGCTGCTTTTAGGACCTATGTCGTTAAATATATAAACAATTTCTAAAATCTGACACTTCCAAACTAATAAAAAATTAATTTTTTATGCTAAAATCTAACTAAAAGCCAGCCTTAAATATGGCATCGTGGATGCCCTGAACTTTTGTAATGCCTCAACCTAGAGTACTAGAATACTATCAACACATTTTACCGAAATTTTTATTACTTTAACACAAAAAAGGTTAATCATCGTTCACAAGGTTGTGTCATTATTGACATATATCAAATGTCAAAACTCTTCTCGCCCGTTGATATTGGTATCACGACATCACATCAATATCATCTTCGTTAAACACTTTCAAAATATTCTTGCACAAGGGGAAGAATATATACCAAAAAGAATAGATCTATATTTGGCTAGTGTGTTGCGTACATATTATAGTGCTTAGAATCCCCGCCAGTGAACCAACTCCAGTAAACACAAAGCTATCACGTACTCTCTAAGTGATACAATAATCTAGACATATTAACTACACAAAACTTGAATTTAGTTACCTTGGGCACGCACCCTTAAACTTAACTTGGCACCATAGCTATATTCCGAGTTCAAGATCTTGAACTTGTTGAACACCACCTCTGTTGCTCCGACCCTTGTCATCTTAAAGTAGCCGCCCTTGATCTTTATTAGCTCGTTAAGCATTAGTCGTTTCCCCTACTCAAAAGCTAAGAGAAAATGAAGTTGACAACGTAACTATTTCAACATTTCCCTACTGGTGGCAATTCGTAGTGGGCCTCGATATGGGAGCACGAGCCCGTTCAGCACAGGCACGAGCTGCACGAGCATGGCACGCAATCGGCCGTGCGCCACATCCACCGTGCACACGATCCTTTTAAGTTTTTTTTTTTTTCACCCTTTTAACACTTACTACTCCGGTTTATTGCTACAAATGCTAGGTTCTACTGATTAAGTATAACGGTGCAACCAAAGTGTTGAATATTCATCACCATGCCGCCATGGATGACCGCCGCCATGGATGACCAGCAGCCATTGAAGACCAGTCTTCTTCCACATGGGCTGCTCTTCTTGTCTCCATTCCCTTCCACTTTGTGTATAAAAGATGACTTCAGCAAAAAAAAGAATACACCACCAGTGTAAAGCCTGAGTAACAAGAGGAAGAAGGAAGTGTGTGAGTTGAGTCGAGTGAGAATAAATCTCCTCCTCCTCCTCCATTGTTGTTTCTCCACATATCAATATACAAATTTATCCTATCACCCCCATCTCTCAGTTAGCTTGGCCGGCAACAGCGATCCTCTCCGTTGCCATGAGGCTCTGCTCCCAAGCTTTAAAGAGCACTATTCATTCAACTCAATATCATGTTTTATTTTAAAACTCAAAAAATTATGGACGATCGCTTACACTTTCAGCCTCTCAGGTATCCATGTTTAAAACTTTAATCTCTCCTACAGAGCCTCCACATGATAAAGAACATGCACTTATTAATTTTGCTAAAGTCGTCATATTCTTGGTGAGGTGGAAAAAAAAATTGGATCATTGATTATCCATGAAGAAATCTTTTATTAATCTCTCTCGCGGAGCTTTCACATGATAAAGAATATCATGCCCTAATTAATTTTGCCCAAAGTCGTCACATCACATCCTTAGTGAGGTTGAAAAAAATTAGATCATTGATGATCTATGAATTCAATCCATGAAGACGATATCTTTGGTCACATCCTCTCAGAGATCCATGATTGGTTGAACAGAAATGAATGTTCTATTCCGTTATAACTGGTCGAGAGTTGTAGGCTGTTTCTTTAATGAGTCCAAGGCAGGGTGAAACTGCGCGTGTGGACATGAAAAGACATTTGAGAGTCGCATTGTTGTTAGAATTCATTCAATTAAATAATCGAATTGATTATTAATTCCTTAATATCTATTTGATTCAAGAAGAAGAAAAAAAGGATAACTGAAGCGGAAACATACCTAACCTATGTGGGTTTAGAGAAATTGTGTCTCTCTCCTTCTTCTCTCGTGATGGGAAAGCCAAAATGATTTCAACATACATAACCCTCCTTATATATTAATTAATTAAGATATAATTAATTAATATATAATAATATATAATTATCAATTTGACCGCGCCCTCATCAAAATGGTAATTATCTTAATGTTCTCGGCACATTATTTTCATAACATTTATAAACCACCTAATAATTCATAAATAATAGCATAAATATGTGACCCAGGTTATTGAAATAATCCAACAATTATTTGATGAGAAAACTCTTTATCCAAACGAGCGATTATTCTCTAAAGTAGTGCATTCGAGTCAAAATTAAAACCCTGACGTGAATCTACTGCACGATCCGTTCAGAGGAACCGAACCATAACATTAAGCACAGGGGCGGAGCTAGAAATTAAAAATGGGGGGTGCTAATTGAAAAAATGAATTAAAAACATCATTGATTGAACAAATCCATATTCAACCTACAATAAAGATAAAAATAAGGATAAATAACGGATTCAAAGAGGAGGAAAAAAGGGCAAATAGAGAATATATATATTGTATATATAAACTTTTTTATTGAAATATAGGAAAAAAATAAATGAAGGATATATATATATTATACTGAAAAGTGGGGGGGCATGGCCCCCACCGGTCCCTATGTAGCTCCGCCCCTGATTAAGCATGCATATTATTGATAGAGAGATAACTCTATCTATCAGACTTATATTAAAGCTTCATATTCCCCAAATACTGATGTGGGTTTAATTGGAGTATCACATATTATACTTCAGACTTTTAAGTGTGTAATTTCTTTACATCGTGGAGTCACTAGGTGAATATAAAAAGAAACTATATGATGATTCTATTTCTTGGGTAAAAAAAGACAACGCCTGAGCGTAGAGATTTATCATTTGATCAGACGTCTACCGAAACAATGTCTTTTCATTTATAATTTTATACCTTCTGCTTAATTTGAGGAAGATGACCTTCCACCACATAAATCACGCTCTTTGACGCTGCTCTGCTCTGCTCTGCTGCATAACTAAGAAAGCAGACATTTCTGCACAAATTCAGTGTTCCGACATTAATTTTCATGGCATTTCCTCGTATGAGAACCACTCGCTCAAGACTCTCGAGTACAAAATTGAGAGGAGAAACAATTCTATAAACCAAGGCAACTCCCAGAGCGTCACTAAACAAGAACCGTAATGGACTCTTTTAGGCCATTGTTTTGAATCTACAAATATAGGTCAAGATTCAATCTTAAATAAATAGTGCACTGTCGTCTCACTATTTATTCACCCACTATCAATAATAATCAATCTCATCTCAGCCTTTGATTTGATCTGTCAAATCCAATGGCCCAAAAAAACTCGCTCTTACTATTTCAAAGAAAGCATCCTTATTGAAACTAATTATATATATATATATATCATGGACTAAAACACATGAATACATGATGAACAAGCTATATAGGAGGACCAAAGTTATCGTCATCGGTATCAGCTTCACATCATGATTCACGCACCTCCCTCTTTCAGATACTGAATATATCTTGAAAACTCTGGCCTAGCAGTCATCTTCTTTTTTCCCCACTTACCGTCAAAAAGACCAAACAAAGGGTGCAGTTTTGCAGCCTTCTCTGCCCTCTTGGCTTGTGTCTTTGTCGTTGGCAAAGGCAGCAGCTCCGGCTCCTTTACCACCTTTGCAAACGCAGCAGCGTCGTAGACTCCTCCTCCTCCGGCAGGCACGCTCACCACCCTCCTCAGCTCCGCTTCATCGACCGAGGACTTGTTGTCTTCTAGCCGATCATATCCGTTGCGATTGTTCCTCGTGCTCAAAGCTCTAAACATGGCTCAAGACTCAAGTACATCAACCAACCTTCAAGAGGAAGCTGAAAAGTGAAGGATTAATTCAATTGTGAGTATATAAGAAAGAAATAACAATGGGAAGTCAAGTGGGAACACAATTCAGACTTGTAATAATAATGGCAGCTGGCTTGGCTAGGCTACTTTTTTTCCTTTTTGTTTTGACTGGTACATGTAACATAAACCGAAAAACTAAATGCGTGAAAGCAAAAGCTCATTTGACTCGGTAAACCAAAGAGCCCACAACCACACAACAAGTCAATATATATAAATACGGATGCAATTTGTTGTTGGTATTTCAAACAGAGGAATTGAATATCTGCTCCATCCCTATCCCTATCCCTATCCGTATCCGTATCCGACTGTGAGAAAAAGAAAATCAAGGCACGATAACGCGGGGAGGAAAGTTCTGCTTGGTGACCACGAGGTGCAAACGGGCATGTTCTGAGGCACCAACCATCATCATTCATCATTATTTTCACGACCACTTCCCTCACTCTAGGTGGGGTCGGCCGCACATATCCGCAGAACACAAACACATAAGATCCAACAAATATAGTACTGCGTTGACTGTCAGCTACCTAACATGCACAATCAGGGTAACCACGAAACAATAATGTTCAGTCACAGTCGATACTAAGCATGAACAAACTATTGTGACGTGAAGGCAATGGAAGACAGTTCTTGCGGTTAGTTTTTATGCTTTAGTAGATTTGTACTCTCTTGCGTTTCAAGAAGTAACAAGCTAGCATCCACATTGCTTTAGTGATGCAAATATGGAGACAGTGTCAAAAATGGCTCAAACTTCATCAAAAGAAGACTCCACATTGAAGATAAAAGCCAAAAAAAAAAAGCATTGGATAGCAAATATAGAGGAAAAAATCAATACTACCAATGCAGAGACAAATGCAAAAAATGGCTTTAGAGTTATTTTTAGAGGCAAAAATGCCTCACCAGTGTGGATGCTCTAGCAGTAGCTTCATTCACCAAAAGCAGGTTACTTGAAGTAAAGTGATTCCAGTGGTCGCATACTCATTTGGCCACTTTCAAGGGGAAGAAATTACAGCACATTTCGTGGGGAAGTCTTCCATTCTCAAGCTAACATGGCACCACATTTGGTTTACTGTCAGACACAGAAACCCAACTGCTCCCCATATCCTTACACAGCCCTTTGTTCTTCATCTTTCTTCTAAGTTGATCCACTACTTCCCATTTGCCAACAGCCGCATAGAAGTTTGAAAGCAGCACATTAATCCCAGGCTTATCCGAGTCTAGCGCAAGCAGATGCTTAGCAGCAAACTCACCTCTCGTGGCATCGTTATTGAGCACACAGGCATTCAGCAGAGCTGCCCATACAACATCTGTGGGCTTGCAACCATTATTAACCATATGATCATATGCAGACCACACTTGTTCAATATGACTTGCCCGCCCTAAGATATCAATGTAACAAGCATAATGCTGAGGGCACGGAGTCAAACCGTACTTAGCCCGAATGGAACCAAAACATAGCCGGCCTTGCTCCACGAGCCCTGAATGAGAACAAGCAGATAGGACCGCAAGAAGTGTCACTTCATTAGGCGAGACAACACCACTTCCTTCTTCCTCCATTATGGCAAAGAGTTCAACTGCTTCCACCCCAAAACCATGACTACCATAACCATTGATCATGCTCGTCCAAGAAATAACGTCCCTATGTGGCATCCGATCAAAAACAATACGGGCCGTCGAGATTCTCCCACATTTAGCATACATGTCCAATAGGACATTGCAAAATTGGGTATCTTTCTCAAACCCAAGACGGGTAGCCACACAATGGATCTGCTTTCCGATCCGTAAGTTGGCGTTTTCAGAGCTGGATGAAAGAGCCGACGTCAAGGAAACAACATTTGGCACTCTTGAGCACATGACCAGATACGCCTCTTCGTATCTCTGATTCTTAAGACACCCTGCGATAAAGGCGTTGCACATAATGTCATCCTGTTTAGAACTCAAACCCCCGTAGATTTTAAGAGCCTCATCAATCAACCCAATGTTGGAGTAAAACTCAATAAGAGTAGTGCCCAATGCCACCAAATCACGGCCCATCAGTACAACCAAAGCATGAACTTGCATACCTTGCCTCAAGGCCTTCAAAAGTGTGCATGCCTTGAGCACATAACACAAAGTGACCTCGCTGAATTGAACTCCTTCCTTGCCCATTTCCTCAAAGACGCCTAGTGCTCTCTTAGGCATACCATGACACACAAAACCTGAAATCAAGGTATTCCATGTCACAACATCCTTGGATTCAACTTCATCAAACAATCTCACAGATTCTTCCATCAATCCGTGCTTGGAGTACATTCTTATGAGTGCAGTTTTAGGAACAACATGAGTGTCTGTACCCCATCTAACCATCAAGCCATGCACTTGCTTGCCATGACGTGAGTCAGGCAAGACTGAGCAAGCACCCAAAATCGGCATGACCGTATGCACATCGACACCAGTATCAGTGCAATGAATGTGCCTGAAGAGAGCCCAAGTGGCCTGAGGGTCACCCTTGCGAAGATACGACGTCAAGAGACAGTTCAGAGTGTAGAGCTCTCTGTGGGAACTTTTATCGAACAGGTGATTGGCGTGCACATAGTTTAACTGAAGTCTCGCAAACGGTTTCTGGGTATTGAGAATGATGGCTAGGTACTGCAATGGCCGGAAACCATGAAGCATGGGAACATTTTGGGGTTCCGGAAACCGGTACTGTCGCCGGCAGACCATCATAGGCAAGACACTCCGACCGGCGACCGTGTATCCATGACGGCAACATCTCAGCGTGCGCGTCGACCACATTTTCTTGGCCTCTAAGCACAGCGACGGCGAGTGAGATTAGCGATCATTTTCCCTCTCTTCTTTCTTTCGTCGTCTGCTCATGTTTTTTTTTTTTTTTTTTTCCTTGTGTCCAAAGGCAGACAGAGGAAGAGAGATGGAGAGAAAATGTTAGGACGTCACCCGTGTAATATTCTGTTTTTCTTATTTTTTTCCCTCGTAGTAGTCGGCCCCTTGAGGCTTGGCTTGCTCACTGTAACTAAGAAAATCCACACTAGCACACAGCAAATTTACACAAGTACCTTACACGAGTATTATGAGTAAATTATATAATGATTTTTCAAGTGTTAATAAAAATCAAAAGTGTAGATATGAAAGTATTAAAAATCTCGATTGTACATCCTAAATTTAGAATTTTAAATTGGAGGTCCTCAATTGTTAAGGTTACACAATATTCTCATAATTATTCTAAAATTAATAAAAATCCTCACCATTCTCTTTAAATTTATTAAAAATCTCAAAAATTTATTTTATAATTATTTTATCTATTAATAAAACTATAATTTATTAACCTTCCACACCCCTGATTTTTAGGTTAAAAACACCTCTTTTTCTTTTTTTTTTTTTTCAATTTCATTCCATGAGAAGAAATTTATTCCTTCTCCCTTTGTTTTGAACGCGTATAATCCAAGCCATCAATAGTGAGACCATGATTCCATGAAGGAAGGACACCTGAATCGGAGAGAACTGAGAAAGAATAACGAAACCTAGTCTAAAATACAGTCGCAGAAAATCTCACAGAGCTGCTGCTTTGCACAGAAAATGTAAAATGCACTGGAAGCAGAATTGCCAGAAAACAACCTCCCTCTTGAGAACTTCAAAATTTTCTCAAATAATTTTAGGTTTTCGAGTACAGTCAGGTAACTCGTGTTGCAAGATCAATGCTGTTTTGCGATATCGCCCCTCGTATATACAGTTAAACAAGGCATTAGCAATTTAGCACTAAACTATTTGGGACTATCACTCTACAGATTCAATAAATCAGGAAGGAGGAACAATGAGAGGAGGCATAGTGCTTGTTTTCAAGGGATATATGAGGTGTGCAACTTCTTTTCCACAATTAGAATTACGTGGCGTGGAGTCTATTGAATGCTCACTGTCGATGATTTGGATGACTAGAGTTCATGTGCCACAAGTGCTGAGATACAGCTCACTAACCCTGCTATCTCTCCTCCGAGTTAAATTTGTTCCAAGCATCCTGTGAAACAACAGAGAAAGAAGAGCATGTTCAAATATGAGAACGCCGCTCCAAGGTCTAAAAATCACAATGGTGATTCATCTCATTGAGATATAAACCTTGGAGGAAACTTAGGCCTTATTTGATAACAGTTTTAGAACCCGGATTTGGTATTATATTAACATGGTATTATTAACTTGTTGTTTGATTGAAAAAAAATGGCATGATATTACTAATACCATGGGATTATAATGCTCTTTATCTTGGTATTACTAATATCATGGGAGACTAGATATTAGTAAATACCAAGTACAAACCCTCTTTTAAAATTATCAATCCCACCACAATCAAACACTCTCTTAAAATTTCACTTCTCCGTATAATCTCATCTTCTTATCAATCCTATCTCAATCTTCTTATAATCTCATCTCTTTACTAATCCTATCTAATCTCACACAATTATCAAACGGGGCCAATGATCGCCTGTTCCCAGGTTTCCCAATTCAACCACAGGTTTTATTCCTATATCTGTACTAGGCATATTCCTCAACAAAAATGTGCACTTAAATAATGACCGCTTGTTCAATGATTTCAGGCCGTGAAACTTCACAACTTCTCTCTGATCTTCTCCTGCTAGGCTAAGTCTCCCTTTAGCGAAGAATTATTACAAAGGGGCAGCAAGAAACCAAAGTAATATCCACAACTCAGAGTAGAAGCAAATTGATAAAGGGAGGGAAAAAAAAAAACCAGTAGCATTAATTTCCACCTTCTGATTGATGTTTTTTTGCGCACTAGAAGTGTTGGAGCCTGTGTGCACGTATCCGTAGGATACGTGTAGCCGACCCCACCCAGTGGGAAATGGCCGGGTGGTTGTTGTTGATTGATGTCTTTTTATTCCGAGTATATTCATATGGATCATGAGGGTTTCCAAAAATCTTCAATTAACTCAGTAACCATCCAACAACAACAAATACTACTCCCACTCTGATGTGCCTTCAAAGTTATGCAGCCAGCCATGGCCGATGTGGAAAAAAAAATGGTCCGACAAGTATTGTGCCAGAAACATACCTTAAGAAGATCAAAGACCTTCTCGCATATGTACTTCTGATGTACACTTGCAC
Source organism: Dionaea muscipula (assembly GCA_028571145.1). NCBI lineage: Eukaryota > Viridiplantae > Streptophyta > Magnoliopsida > Caryophyllales > Droseraceae > Dionaea > Dionaea muscipula. The sequence goes on from JAOWBR010048959.1 coordinate 9,357, forward strand.
CTCGCTGTTGCAATTTGTCAGGATGCACATAGAGAGTAGCCTTTCTGTAAGCTTTCTTAACAGCAACAGCAGTGATGACATCTGTCAGGGGAATCGGCTGCCATCCACTATCAGGCCCGAGAATCTGCCAAAGGGCAAAAAAATGTTCAGAATTCAGATGATGATCACATTTGACTTCAGAATTAGACATTTTACTGATGTGGCCATTTCCCCATTCCTGCCCATGCTGCCGACATATTGAATTGCAGAAACAGAAGCTTGGAGAATCATTTAGCAAAGATGTTGCAAACATACTTTTGAAAGAAAAAGTTGGTTCTTGAATTCTTAAAACCAAAATAATCAGGTCCATGAAATTAAAATGCAGTATTGAGAGGACAGATTATGGTAGCTATTGTGAAGCTAATCAGACAGAAATTTCAGGTGGTCCATCAGGAAGAAGGTGCCTTTTATATGCAATGTTTTCAAGGAGTGATAGACATCAAAAGAAATCCACAAGCACAGACAACCAAAGGAAAAAACGAGGGAAAGAAGTTCTTAACAACTGGGAGTAGTTTAACGAGATGATCACAAGTGCATACTAGTTTACAAAGGTCATAGGCAAATAAGTTCAGATATCACTACATACATATTGCAATGTTGAAAGCAATGCACGCAAATTCCCTTCCTTGCCATTTGACCACCTCTTGATCTCAGCATCCAGAGTTTCAGCTAATCTCTGAAACATAGCAAGAACCAAAGTGATGATCAGAATTGAAAGTGACTAGCATCTAGACAAAATCTTTAGACAGTTACTCACATTCCTCTCAGCCTGCTCTCTTTGAGCAAGAAGATCACGCAAGTTTTTCTCCGCAAGAGCTTTTGCCTGCAACAGCATCAGAAACTTTAGATCACTTGGCAAATGCACTAAGAAGCCATACTTTGAATGAGAAGCAAAAGACATACTGCACGTTCAGCAGTTCGGCGATGCCTCTCCAATCTAGCTTTATATCTCTGTGCTGATTCACCCCCAGCTCCGTAGTAATTCTCAGTACACTGAGATTCCCACAACATAGTCACACAACTGACATATAACTCACATGACAAGAAAAATAGCAGAAAAAAGAAATACTTACAGATGAAGAACTCTGTCTCAATTCCATACCCCTTGAAGAAGAAAATTTATCAGAGACAGATCTTTCTAGTCGTTCTCGTGCATGAAAGGTGGATCTATCTGCCATTGCTTTCTCAATGGCGCGCTGCCTAGCTTCTGCAGTGGCCCTTTCTACTGCAGCACGTTCTGCCCTCATCCTAGCCTCTGCAGATGCTTTCTCAGCCAATGACCTCTCTCGAGCCTCAGCACATGCCCTTTCTAATCTTTCCCGCGCCTCAGCCATTGCTTTTTGTCGAGCTTCAAGGGTTGCTCTTTCTAAAGCAGCCTTCTCACGAGCCTCACAGGTCAACATTTCGACAACCATCTTATCCTTTTCTCTCTCCATCTCCCTTTCCCTCTCCTCCCTTTCCCTCTTTTCCTCAAGCTTTCGAATACGTTCATTGTCTAGTTCTTTCTCTCTCTTCAACTGTTCATCTCTCCCCTCTTCCACAAAGTTCTCAAAACATTCATTCCCTGTTCTTACAGTATTCTGACTAATTTCAGGAGGCGGAGATCTTTTCTGAATGCTTTCCTTTGTCTCTGACTTGAGTGCCCGGGTGGCTTGCATGAGTCCGACTTCTCCACTGAGTCCAGCCAATCCTTGGATAGGCTTAGAATTGCCCGAGTTGCCCATGTTCTCTTCCTGATCAAACAAAACTGAAGCATCCACAACATTCTCCATTCTACCTCCTATAACCTGATTAATACCATTTGTAAAGCACGGATCCAAGACTTTATTTTTCTCCTCAAGTATCTGCTCACTGCCTATACCTTCATCATGTTTCATGATCATTTCATCTATGTGAACAGGCAATGAAACCTCTCCAGTCCTGTGTTCCTGTGTTTCATCTTTTGCATCATGATGAACCAAAGATTCAATTTTCCTTTCATCAACCAGCACATTTACCATTTTGATAGCTTCAAACTTCCTTTCAGCCTTGACATGCTGGCTTCTCATCTCAAAAACGCTCTGGCTTGCCATCTCTTCAGCTTCACATGGTTCTTTTGTTGGATTTTCAAGTTTATGAGCAACCTCACCCAGCTTAGTCTTCTTCTCAGGAATACAGTCCACAGCCGATGACTCGGGAAAACTTGGCATAAACTGCATCTCCATTCCTGAACAGCTATCTTGTGCCTCACCCCTATACTCTGAAAACTGCAGATCATCTTTGCATACACTATTTTGTCCTTCCTGACCAACAACTAAATGTGCCTTCTCAGTTGCTTCCAGTTCAACAGCATGTAACGGCTTCTCACTGACTTCTTCATGCTCAGGACTATGCTTGAACTGCCGCGAGTCTCCTGCTCTCTTGTAGACCTCTTGAAGTTTTTTACTCTTTCCAATAAGCTTACCAGCATCATCATGTCTCTTACAATTTTCCTCATCTTCAAGAGTTTCTCCATGTTCTTTAAATTGCTCAAGCTTGGCAACGACTTTGAAAACCTTACAAGAGCATTCTAAGCCATCTGTACCTACAAGATTTCTCCCATCCCATGCTTTTTCTAATGCTTCCTTTGGAGTACATCCTTCACTTCTAGAAAATTCTGCGCATCCCTTCATGCCATCTCTGCCAGGTCCTTGCTCCAATGCCCTCTCTTTCTCCAACTCACATTTCTTAGCAGAACTGTCCTTGTCCCGCCTCTGTTTAGGAGCAAGTCCTACACTACTGTCTTTTGCATCTCGCTTATTGGCCTGTTGGACAAACTCATGATTGTCTTCATGTGCACAAGGTTCTTTTGTTCTACTGTCATTTTCTCCCATTTCCCAAGGTTTTTTCATTCTTTCATTTTCTCCCCTCTTATAAGCCTCTTTCACCTCCCTGTCCTTCAATTCCCTATCACGTGTTTCCCTAAATTTCCTCCCATCGCCATCACTTTCACAAGCCTCCTTTACTTTTTTGTCTTCTTCCCTCTGAAGGGATTCCCATAATTTCCCCTCATGTTCTTCCCTACCAGTACAAAGCTCATCATAATTGTTTTCATTGTTTGCCAGCTGACGACCCTTGACTATTCCTCTCTCATTCTTCTCCACATCTTTCTCCGTCCAAATACTCCTCTCACCCATAATGCCTTGTGGATCAGTTTTCTTACTCTTTCTAGTTTCTGCATGATCACATATAACTTGGTCAGCAATATCCTGAGTCATCCGAACCATTTTCTCATCATAGTCCTGCTGGAATGCTGATTTTACTGATTTTGGCTGCCTTCTACTTTCCTCTGGCGCATATGCTTCATTCACTGTATTCGAAGGCATTGCATTTTCCCATTGTTCCGGAGTTCTTCTGGAAGTTCTAATTCCTTCATCACTGTTTTGCTGCATCTCAGGAGCTGTGTGTCTTCCATCACTGTACCAGTGTCGGCAGGCTTCTGTGTATACCACTACTTTCTCAGCATGGTTTGGCAACTGAGTTTCAGTCCTGCATTTGTCATTCTTTATAAATTCATAATATTTTATAGCCTCCTTCCATTTTCCAGTTCCTTCAGCAAAAACAGGATCCACCATGGCACTGGCTTTCTTTTTATGCTTTTTTTGAGACGGTTTCCTCGGTAAATTAAGAGTACGTTCAGGAAGATCTGCTAACACTGGCATGGCTTTTCTACCACCTTGGCTCCCTTTCTTAGAAACCTTCATCTCATTATGCTCTCGTCGTGTCGCATGACATCTGTCAACTTCCCAAATGCCCACGCCATTCATTACCACCACTCCATCAGAATTTGTGTCAATCTCCTGACCAGATCTTGAATAGCTCCTAGAGCCATCCTTCTTTTTCACCATCAACTCTTTGGCAGTATTCTGTCTTGCTTGAGCATTCTCAATTATTTCATCCATAGAAGCAGCAGAATCAGTAACAGATGAATTTGCATCCTCTTCAATGTCAAAGAAAGGAGGTGAGCTATCGTCTTCAGCCATTTCGCAACCATAATGTTTAGGAGCTCTAGGACTTAAAGTCAAGTTACCAGAAAATCCCTCCCTATCTGCTGGAAAAGGTGGTGGTCTCGATGGCGGTGGCAAATGAGATGGTTCTGTACGAAGATTGATGTCTGAAACAGACACGAAGTTTGGATCCATAGGAGGCCCAGTGTGTCCATGTCCTCTACTAAATTTACGGTCATTTCCAAATGACTGCATCTCTATACCCGCATGTGAAGTATTCCACGAGGTTTGCTTCATATGTCTCTGTTCAGATAAATTTCCAGAAAAGTCTTCACGAAAATCAGTGTCATCCACTAATGAGGCAGGTTTATCTACCACACAAGTATATCCAGGTACAGCATCAACTTGTGCTGCATGGACCATGTTTTGCTTGCTTACTCCAGATCCAAAATCAACTTTATGATAAGAAAGATTTAGATTCCTCCCGTCAGCTGATTGGTATGCTTCAATTTGGATGCATTCATTCCTTTCTGATGGATCTGATGCTTCAGAAGGAGATCCACTTCCAGCTGAGCTCCTATAGAGAAGAGCAAAAATAAAGCGATTCCATTATAGATCAAGTAGCAACTCCACGCTCTTGCAACGGAAGGATTTGCATCATAGATTTCAAGTGCATAAAATTTGACAGGAATATTGTGTTAACGTCTAAGGCAACAATACTTCTCAACTGGGAATTTCCACTGATGAAATAAGAAATACTGCACCCAAAAGAAGAGGCGACAAATCTTCAAACAGAAGGGGGTAGTGTTTATGAACCTCTTCCACAAATCTCATCCTCGATGTCCCAGCCTTTTGTTACTCAGAGCATATAATTGGTATATCATTGCCTAGTATCCAAACTATCAAACAACATCGACATCATGGAATTGCCTGATTACAGCCTAAAATTAGTGACAGAAAGAGTTCCCTTTCTTATGCAAAAGTATAGCATGTAAGTGCTACAAATTAGAACATAAACCATCTGCATCCCAGATTAGGTTTCTGGAAGCCTTAGCTCCTCACTTACACATGCTTCTTTAACACAACTAATTATTTCTCGCAGTAGGTGACCACCCACAATCTCCTTGCACTCCATATGTTTGCTCTTCTAACTCTGAAAACCTATCGAAACAACTTCTCAGTTTCTAGAGAAGATAACCACAACACGTTATTTTCTGTTTTCATCAAACATACCGCAACCTAACAACACAGAATTGAACAACAATTACAACAGTCGTGGCTCAGATGCACACAACTTGTGGTAATATTTACAGTCTCCCATTTCACAACAAAGATGAGCAAGTAAAGGATCAGAATCTTCAAGATAATGCCAAAAACAACCTGAAAACTTTCGCCCTGAATATTCTTCTAGTTCTACAGTTGCAGTATCTAGAAACTAACTGTCTAAAAATTCTGACCATGATTAATTGATTATCATCATCTAACAGCTACAGATCAGCATTGTTCTACAGACCACCAGCATCGATAAATGGAGGCAAACAAAACCTCAAAACACAGGCAAACTGTGAATTGCAACAAAAAAATAATCAGAATCATCCCGTTGCAGTACAAAAAAATGCAATGAAATTGGAAGATTCAAGACGGAGAAAGGGACACAAAGCTGGATAAGGAACACATTCTCATACCAGGCTGCTGCTTCTCCTTCTTCAGAGACATCGTCAGTCGACTGCCAGAACAAGCGATCGTACGGGACAGCAAAATCGACCTCACCGGAACCGGCGAACACCTCCGAGTAGTCGAACGCGGAGCTGCGTGCGTCAAACGAGAAGACGGCGTCGTCGTCAACGGGAGGGAGATCAAGAGTCGGGATGGAAGAAGCTCTAGAAGCACGGAAAGTGCCGAATATTTCGGCGTAGTCATCGGGGCGAGGGGCGAAGACGGCGGGTCCGTACTTTGGTGGCCCGCCAAAGACGTCGTCGTAGACGGTGGTGAAGCCATTGCCATTGTAAGCCTTCTTGGAGAAGCTAGAAGAGGGGGGAGGAGGAGGAGGAGGAGCATAGGTATGAGCTATGGAGTGAGAGCTGTAGCGCTGCTCCATGGAGATGGCAAGGGAGCTCTAGCCTCTAGGGCTTGAGAGATGTGGTGTGAACAGCGAACTGATGAGTGGGGTTTCGTTGTCTGGCTAGTCGCTGTCCTCGACTCTCTGTATATGTGCTGGTTGCAGGAGAAAAAGGGTCAGCGAGGAGAAAA
>JAOWBR010049070.1:0-15603 GCA_028571145.1 Dionaea muscipula
TTTAATGATTTTATGATTTTTTCATAGGATTGATAATTTATATTTTTAACCGAATTAAGACAGTGGAGTACTTATCGTGCCGGAGGCACGGACAATCCCTAGTACACTAACAAACCAAGTTTAGCCAAAAAAAAAAAGATCTGTTGGAGATGCTCTTAGTTAGCGAGTTAGCTAGTAATGTTTTTTTTGAAGCAGTGTCATGTATTTGTTATACACTTTTATATGTATTGTTGCACTTTGTTGTATGTCGTGTTATATTGCTCTATATATTTTATGTAGCCCAAACCTAATCTTTGATTAGGGTAGGACAATGCGTATTAAGTAGCCGACAGCTAATACACTATATTTGTCAGATTTCTGTGTATGTACGTACCTTAATGGATACATGTGGCCGATCCCACCTAGTGAGATTTGATCAATGATGATGACAAGATAAAGTTTTTTTTTTTTTTCCTTCCCTCCCCTTCTTTCCCCTCCCCTCCCACCTCCTTCCTTCAATCCAAACAGAGAATGCGAATACTGTTAACTAACCTTATTTCTGTTGCGAATGGTGGTCGTGATTACAGCTGGCCGCTCTGTGATTGCTTGATTGCCTTTTATTCTTCTGGATACCCTCTTGATAAAGCTGAGGCATATGCAGCTTTAAGGAAGTAAGTTTTGGTCCCTGGATCAGTGTTTTGCAGTCGGATTGATGTGAAATCACGGATTAGGATCAGTGTTCTCCAGTACTGTTAGTTGACTATACTTCCGTTGAGATGATTTAAGCATGGCTTAATTTTTTTTGACCTTATAGCCTTTCCATGTCTTGAATTGTACAAGTTAATAGTTATATGCCAACTACTTTCCTTTTCTTTTTTGTTTCAGGCCTTTCTTGGTTAACGAACTGGAGCCACAACACCTACTTCATGATCGAAGAAAGGTGTATGAGGTGTGCTTTTTTGTTCCCTATGCTGTCATATTTTAAACGAAATTTACTTCAGAATTATAGGATAAGCTGGCCCATATTTGACTTTGTTACACTGTTTCTGGAAAAATAATCTTGTTGTATGGATTCTCTATAACCGTATAACTTCCTGTTATCATCCATGTCATATGTGTGATTGAATCCTACTGTATGAAAATGACTCAGTAGTCTCAAATTTCCATATTTTGCTCATAGGATTGAGAAATGGCTGCAAATTGATGACCTTGTATTTGAAGAGCACCTTACCTGCCCAAATGTTTCTCAATGGAATTTTGTCATATTACCTATGGGGATTGTAGTCTTACTAGGGATTGCCCGTGCCTCCGGTACGATGAGTACTCCATTGTCTTAAATCGGTTAAAAATATAAGTTATCAACCCTTTGAAAAAATCATAAAATAATTAAAAGTTTAAAATTATATCAATATTAGTCCTGTTTGGACCGTCTCAACAAATTAAAAAATTTGACTATAATATTATATGACTTTTATCAATAATATTCACTTTTTTTTTTGTCTCCCACTCTCTCTCTTTCTCTCCTTCCCCCACTTGATCCTCACCGCCTCCTCCCCCCTCTCCCCCCTCTCTCTCATTTCCCTCTACTCATTTGTTCTAATTGGACAAATATTTATTCTAGTAGGATAAAATTTCAAACACAATCCTGATTTATATTATAGATATAGATATATGTATATGTGTGTATATATATAATCGGGGATGCTAAAATGATAATGGTTATGACAACACTTATGACAATGCATTATTCATTCATTTCACTATTCACCCACTACCCATACACCTCCTATGTTGGGCCCAACACACCCCTACCCCACTTTCCTCTACTTTCAATCCCAATCTTTGATTAGTCTTAATCAAACGGCTTACAATCGTTGTCATAACCATTGTCACCGTAGACAACCCCATATATAATATATATGTATGGGGAGGATATATGAACACATTTTATGACAAACATATTTACGAAATGATTTCTGAGACGTTTTGAGACTATCCGAAACGATGGATGCGTTTAAAAAGTGTTTTTAATGGTGTACATGTGAAATCTTCGGAAAAAAAAATTACCGAAAAGGGCTCCATCCAACAATTTTTCGGGGTGATTTGGGCCGATTTTGGCACTATATTATACCTATCGGATCCGAAATGATTTGAGACGATCCGAACCTTAGATGTGTTCAAAATATGTTTTTATGAATGCATTAATCCCTTGGGTTCTGATAGGGTTTCTTGTACCCAAATATATTCAGATTTTCATAGAGTTTTTATTTTTTCTTCTTGGGGTTAATGCATTAACCCCTCAGATTTCGGTAGGGTTTATCAGAGAGGTGTAATATATAGGGTTAATATAAGTCTGGTTCGCAAATTGCAAAAATGCAAACCATTGGATGCGTTCAAAATATATTTTTAAGCGTGTACAAGAAATCCTACCGGAACCCTAGGGGTTAATGTATTAACCCCAAAAAGAAAAAAGAAGAAAAAAAGAAAAACTTTATGGAAACCTGAATATATTTGGGTACAAAATACCTTAACTGAACTCGAGGGGTTAATGCATTCATAAGAACATATTTTGAATTTATCCAACGGTTCGGATCATCTCTAATCATTCCGGATCCAATAGGTGTAATATACTGCCAAAATCGGCCCAAATCACCTCGAAAAATGATCGTATCACACCTTTTTCGGTTTTATTTTTGTGACGATTTCACACACCCCCTTAAAAACTTATTTTAAACGCATCCACCATTTCGGATCATCTTGAAATATCTCAGAAATCATTTTATAAAAATGGATGTCGTAACTTGTGTTCATATATCTATCTATCTATCTCTCTATATATAGAATTAGTTTCAAATAAGGATGTCTTTTTTGGAATAGTAAGAGTAGACTTTTGTGGGCCATTGGATTTGGGAGATCAAAGGCTAAGATTGAGTACTGTTGGTAGTGGGTGAATAGTAAGACAGTGCACTGTTCGATTTAATCCTGATCTTTGATTTGTAGATCCAGAGGTCCAAAAAAGTCCACTTTACTATTGAAAAGAGGAAGCCCTTAGTAAAAGGAGATTGTATATATTGTCGTTATAGACTCCCCGATATATATCTGATTTGGCATTTGTGTTTGAGACAAATGTCGAATCAATTCTTTGTGTTCTGTATAATAGATAGATTATCCTAATTCAGTGAACATGATGCTGATGTTGATGCACCTTTCACAAATTTTCTTATGCAAGCGCCTCGAGATGTTTGGAATCCCTGTGCCAAGGTACGCTCTTGTTAATAGGGAATTACCATTCGAAGAAGTTGATTATTTTGTTGAGGAAGATGACTTTGTTCAAGTGCATGGTGAGCGTTTCTGGAAGCCTTTTGTGGAGAAGCCAGTTGATGGTACGTCTTTTACCATTCCACATGTAACACCATTACTTTTCTTTGAGAAATTGAGCTGATTTCTTGATAATCTTTGTCTTGTATGTTGCACTGCATTGAATTTAGGCTGAATTGCCACCTTATAGTATTTTCCCCTAAGGTTTTTAGAATCACATAATGCTAAAATTCCTGAGACACATTTCCACTTCATCCCACTGGCTTTCGATTTATGAACAACACTCTATCTATACAACGATCAATCAATGCTTGAAAGAATCACTTTTTGGTACTCGTATCATTCCCGATTGCACATTGTCATTTCTTCTACAAAATTTGCTGAAACGACATTCCACATACTTGGTTTTTCTTTTAGCAGTCTGAATCCCTATGTTTACAAATATCCTTCACATTTCTAACTCAGAATTAAAACTTTTCTCTGTTTGACTTTCGTCTGCTAGCAAATAACAATTAGTAAACACCACATCACCACTGACGTCACTACTTGGGACTATTATATGTGCCTAGTTAGTTCATATATAGCCATAATTAACAAATTGGGCTCAGAACTGTCTTGTGTTGCAGGTAACCTTAGGTCGTTCATTAATATTCTTAAGATACTACTACCTGTTAAATGTCCTTTATAACTCGAATGCAAGAAACATATATAAGCAGTGAAGATAAACATGGAGTCCTTCCTTTCCAGAAACATTCAATGCACTTCTCCTGGAAAGCAATAATACGTACTACAAAATTCAAATCAGCTAATTGTTCATGGATAACACTTGCTTCTGAATAAATAGCATATGCAAATCTACTTCTTACTTTTTATAGGCAATCTTTCGCCATAAGCCAAATTAGTTATTCGATGTGTTGGTAAGTGTGCGAGCTCTTATTGAATATATACACAAATATGTATAGGGAACCACTCTTATAAAAACTCCCAGTTATACTAGAACCAATTCTTATAAGATAACTTTGATCCTCAGTCCTTGGATCCCAACCAACGGTCAGGATTATAACTGTCACTGGTTTGATGTTATAACATTTGATTGTGGATATAAACTATATAGTGATAAGCATACAGGCTTACAACTACCTTTTCTTTGCTTGACAAGGTGATGACCACAGTATAATGATATATTACCCTAGTTCAGCTGGTGGGGGCATGAAGGAGTTGTTTAGGAAGGTCAGTATTGTCAGTTCTTGCTTTTCGCTCTCCGTAACCTTTATTCATGGCTTGTGGTGCCTTGAGCTGTTTGGGCTCTGATTCTTTTGTCCATCATTTGTATTATCAGATAGTTTTCTGGTTATCAATTCAGAGTAATGGTGCCCCTCCTGCCTCTAATTTGAAGAAGCAAATTGTTGTATGCTGGAGTGCAGTAACTTGCTGAATTTAAATAAGCTGCTGAAGTTGATAAACAGTCTACTAGTGTTGCTAAGCAAGTTTGGTTGCTTAACGAGGGTATTCAAACAAGCTTCTTGATTAGTGTGCTCTTGAAGTACTACAATGAATGGATGATGTACGTATTAGAAATTGTTCAAAAGAATGCATCTAAGAACATTATATTAGTATGTGAGGGTGATGGATAATTGGTGAATGATAAAAGTATGCATACTAGGTACTGAAATATATATTTTAGGTAATTAAGCAATAAGAAACCTGTTTGTTGATGAGCAGCTGTGCAGCAATGTGGCTATGGTGTGGATGAAAAAGAACAACTGTTTTATACTTCTTGAAATTCATGCTTTCTGCTTCAACCAAAAAGGAAGACATCTTAAAAACATTGAGGCTTAAATTTTGAGTACAAAGAAGCAACCTTCGAAGATTTGAAATTAAAACATAAAATCACGGACTGCTATTTTCAACATAAATTGAGCACCTCTAGAAGTTTTTGAGACATGTAAGTATGATAACATTGAAAATTTTTGTACCTAAAAATGAACAGATATGAATGCTCCCAATCAGAGTCCTAACTAACAATTGGTGGTCTAAAATGCCTTTAACATCAAAGCGGTATGAACATTATTCAGTGGTTATGAGGTATATTTGGAAAAGGTCTATGATAGGACCATATATTGGCTGATTGAAAAGGCTGAACATGCAAGGAAAATAATACATATCGTTGATGGTTAAGTGCTTAATGGCTATATGTTATCATGTCATTGGTTCCTGGACTTCTCCATAGGTTAGATCAATGATTAGTATGCACATCGTGAAATTTAACTCTTGGTTGGATCCTCTTGTTTTTACTTTTTTTTGGTAGGTGAAGCACCTGAAGTTTTTGCTGCTTTTTGTTTGTCTCTCCTCCTTTTCTTTTCTCTTCAACTTATTTAGTGCTTAAATGGCTCTTCTGTGATAAAGAGAACACATTAGGGGGGTTCAAGTATTGCTCATGATGATATGACCTACTTTATTGTCTCAAACAAGTGCCTGGTTTGCGTCATCTTTCTGTTGGTTCAGGTTGGTAACCGCTCCAGTGATTTTCACCCAGATGTTAGAAGAGTCAGGCGTGAAGGCTCCTACATATACGAAGAATTCATGCCAACAGGAGGGACAGATGTAAAGGTCTGCAGCCTAGCACCCTCCTTTTTTTTTATTAATTTTGTGTTTTTTTATAGTTTTGCAGTATTTGCTTATCCTTTTCTTCCTACTTCATGGATTTGCTCTTGCTGATTATCTTATTCGATGGATATCTTTGACTTTTGCTCCATATTTTCATCTAACAAATGAAATGTTTAGGATAATAAGATAACCTTTGCTTCATATTTTCTTCCTACTTGATAATGTTTGCTTCTTTTTGCTGTAGATATTCATTGAGAGGTTGTTCCTTACAGTAAATAGATTCTTACTTCCATATTAGTTTATGAAAAGCCAACTATTAGGGGACACCCATGCTCTTCAAATAGATAATTCAGGGATTCTAAGCACTCTGCCATTTTTTCTTGATTTCAAGGGGTCCGTTATAGATAGTCATAGTAGTTCACTTAAGCAGAAAGGTATCATATCTCCATACCTGCACTCAAAACACATTGCACAATTGACAAACTATTAGAGGGGCCCGAGGATTACCTGGGGACAACCACTTCGACGCTCAAGTTTGTCGAGAGGTCGCCCCTTACAGAACTCAACTTTGTAGAGTGAGGGTTAATTTAGATGTTTAGAATTATACAATGCGTTTCGTAGGTAGGCTTCGAGGTACTATAGTTGCCTGTTTGAGAGAATTGCTATGGGATAGCATGACCGCCAAATTGAGATTCATCATCATCATTGAAATCCCAATTTTGTGAATCAAGAATTGTGATTCAAATTGAATCGTTGATTCAGTCCACACACTCAAAATTTATGGCAACGAGCTTTTTAATATACAAAATAAGCAAGACACATTAATTGACAAATATTAAGATGTTGGACTTTGAATAATGGTCGATACATCTCTTGTTACATTTCCTACAATATAAGCTCTTTCTCCTCTCTCTTACTTTTCTGAATTTGCAACCCAAAGTGCAACTAACGCCACAATAATGGTTATGTCTCACGTCATCACATACCTTTTCACCATCTATTACTTAATTCAAGTCAACAATATTTGATTAATCTTTAGTATATTTCCATGTTAATTTATATTTATTTCCATGAATTAGGGTATTATTTCTAGTCCCTTGGCATCGTGTAAAAGGTTACTTCTTCACGTGCAATAACGAGAAGCATCCATCTTCAAAAGATTTGTTGGACATGCAACTCGTTGCAACCATCATTCTTAATGATCTTTATTGTGAGAAGAGTATTTAAGATAAGGGTATTTTCGATATTTTGTCTTGTACTATATATACTCCCTTTGAATAATTGAACAATTTGAGACTTCACAGTTCCTATTATTTCTCTCTATATGGTATCAGAGCCACCGCCACCAAAACACCATCCAAAATCGTAAGCAACCCTAAAACAATTTGTCAAACCACCACCAGCCACCACCCGACTGAACCACCACCACCGCCACCTAGCCCAGAGGTCGGTGACCCCAGGGAAGCAGAGCTCAACCTCTGACGACCACCTGATGCGACGATGGAGACCCTTTTCTCTCTCTCTTGCAGCGGCAACTTCAAATGGCCATCATCGACCATTTTTTTAGGGTCTGATGGCCCAGAATAGACCAAGAGGGGAATGGTGAATTGGGATATTCAAGTTTCAATGGAAACTTAATATCTTTTCGAATCAAACAAAACAGTCACCACAGAAACGTTTCGAAATAGATAGAATAATCATAGATTGTTGTGCGGAAGATATGTTTCAAAACAGAAACTAAAAGATAAGGGAAAGGGAATGACACTACGATTTATATTGGTTCGACCGAAGCGTACGTCCATTCCCCGATGCCTTAGCCTCGAGCTTGAGTCCTCTAGTCTAAAAACACCTCTTGCCTTAACGGTGACAAGAAAACCATACAAGATGAAGCTCACTCTCAAGTCTTTACCTAACCCCTTAGTAGCTAGCTAAGAATACAAATACAAGCCAAGTTGCTTACCACACTACTCTAGTGTTCACACTCTCTTGCTTTGTTTTGGGTAACCGAGAGAATTTTCCTTAGCTACACTTACAAACAGCAATTTCAAATGTTTAGGAGCTTGAAGTAATTCAACAACAACAAGGATTTGGAGGGCTTCTTTGTTTGAGTATAAGATCGTGTGTGTTGAAATGTAGCAGCAACTAGAATACTTAAACACCCAGAAAGCATCCAGAATCAAACGGTCAGGATCTAGCAAACAAGTCAGCGACGGCTATTGTCCAGTGGGTAATACACGTTTCAAAACATTCTGGCAGACTGTGCAAATCTTGAAGTCTCATCCTCGATCAGTGTAATTTCAGAGAATAAAAGCCACAATATCTCAAAGATAAATGCAAGGTGTCACTACAATAGCTATAATACAATAAAAAACCGAGAAACAACAAGTTCATGAAAATCATGAAATCAAATCAGTCACAATATACAAGATGATACTAGATACGATAATCAAGACATGAACATGCATAAATCATGACATAAGCAGAACAAGATTAGTTCAAAATCAAAACGACTAAAAAATCATCCTAACATAAAACGTGACACCCTAATAGAGGAGCTCAAACTTTCATCGGTAAAATGTTATGGAACATGGATTTCAGACACATAAGACATCAACACACAAATCCGTTTAATCTTGGGGATAATTAAACAGTCTTTTTAACCTGAAAACTAAATGACAATGTTAGTACATGAAACTAAAGGAAATCATCAGCCCTCAAAACATAATAAGAGATTACGAACAAGAATGAAATCAAATAAAAAACCAAACAATCTCCCCATTTTTGATGGGTGATAACAAAACCAGAAATGGGAATGTGTCAAGTTTCATGGAAATGTCTCTTCCTTTTTGTTATGAGCCATAAAAAGGTGAAAGCAGGGAAAAATGCATGCAAGGGATAAATAAGGACAAACGATAGCTACAGATAAACGAAAACAAAAGAAATGACAGTAGTTTAAGTGATACAAATCCAAAAAGCCTAGGGTACAAACCCTCACTGGCCAAATGTTTCAAAACGTTAGAAAGTCTAAATCAGTAGCAGAAATGGAAACAACATAAAAATGAAAGTTCAAACAGCGTCGTTAGGTGAAGGAGGGGGAAACAGGTGTTGCATCATCTTAAGCTGATGAGAGAGAAGATCATCCATTTGGGTGGTGAGTCAGTTGGTATTCTCCAACAGCTGCTGGAGAAGCTTGGTCACAACACTAATGTTGATCGAGGTGGAAGTGACAAGGAGGTCAGGTTGAGCAGGAAAGGAAGTGGAGGGAGGTGGAGAGGGTTGATCGTCCCAGGTGCCATCAGGGTGAAGGTAAAAACCCATGTAGTACAGTGTTTGAAAACACATTGCATGGATGTTACCGTTGGCCTCCTCTGTGTCCAATGCAAGATTGAGGAATTGAAAGTGTGGTGAGAACAAGGCCGAATGGAAGAGGGCCATGGGGTCAGAATAACATTCCATGAGATGATCAAATATGAGATTGGAAAGCGAGACGATTTGAATTTTGCTATGAGAGCCATGAGATTGATATGGTTATTGTTGAGAGGGTTTCTAGTGTGGGGAAGAGCAGTGTTGTTAAGAACCCAAAAGAGGCTGTGAAAATGAACATCAAAGTCCTTAACATCTGGATGTTTGTCCACAGAAGAAGTTGGACCACACACACAATGACGTGCCAAAGGCAGGGCGATGGAGTCATTGTGGGGAGCAACGGGTAAGCTAAACAAGGTGTGGATGAAATCAGTGTCAAGGGTGATGGTGTGGCCGCGAATGAAGGAGGTGGGTGGTTCACTGTTGAGGTCTAGGTTAGTGTAGAACTCACGAACTAAACGAGGGTAGATAGACTCTTGAATAGTGACTAAGGAGGTCCAACCATAGTCAAATATCCATTTGCCAAGACGAAGATGAGAGCATTCAAGGATTTCCGAGGAAA
The DNA here is from genome assembly GCA_028571145.1 of Dionaea muscipula. Lineage (NCBI taxonomy): Eukaryota > Viridiplantae > Streptophyta > Magnoliopsida > Caryophyllales > Droseraceae > Dionaea > Dionaea muscipula. The sequence goes on from JAOWBR010049070.1 coordinate 9,830, forward strand.
CAAAATGGGTTTCAGTGACTGTGCGATTTTGGAGCATGAGAAAAGTAGAAGCATCAGCAGTGGTTTGAAAAATGGTGGTGTCGAGAGGTCCGAGAAGAGATGAGGTAGAAGTGTCGAGTTTGATCTTTTTCTTCTGAGAGGCAGGTTTGGAAGATTTGGTGGATTTCACCGGAGTTTCTTCAATGGTCACGTCATCAGAGGACTCGGATGAAGCTGGTGTGGGCTTGATGGTGAGTCTCTTTGTTCGTGGAGGCATGATGAAGAAAAGAGAAAGAGAAAGAATGAAGGAGGAGGATGACAATGGCGGATGAGGAAAAAAACTCAGGTGAGAAGGAAATGGAAGGAAGAAGATAAAGTGGATTAAATGATGTGGCGGTTGTGGGTATTGGGAAGAGGAATGGGCGAACGACTAGGGTTAAATGGAAGTGTAGGTGTCAGACGTGGGAAAGAGAGGGAGACTAAATGAGAGTGAGAGGGAAACGAGGAGGAACCAGATTTCAAAATTTTGGAAATCGGATTTGAAAACAGAATGAAGAAAAAAAATAAAAAGAAAATTTAAAAAGGAAATAAAGAACAGATGATGTGATGGGTGACAAGCTTATCAAATCAAATCAATAATGCACGGATATCAACCCAATAAGGAATAAGAATAAAATTGTTTTAAAACATGCTAAACATTCGGGTCAAACAAACCAAGCAAGTACCGTGGATAAACAAATTGTTCTTCAAGCAAGTACCGTGGATAAACAAATTGTTCTTCAACGAGAGGTTTTGTTAAAATGTCGTCAATTTGTAAAGTAGTGTTAGCATAGCATAATTGAATAACATGTCGTTCAACATAATCACGAATAAAATAATGTTTAATCTCAATATGTTTAGTGCGTGAATGTCGAATAGGATTCTTACTTAAGTTGATAGCATTTGTACTATCACAATAGATCGTAATGTTGTTGAACGTGAATCCATAATCATTGAGTTGATGCCACATCCAAAGAATCTATGCCACACAGCTTCCAGCAACAATGTATTCAGCCTCCATTGTTGAAACGGCGACTGAACATTGCTTCTTGGAGAACCAAGAAATTAGGGCACTTCCAAGGAATTGACAACTTCCATTGGTACTCTTACGATCCAACTTGGAACCTGCATAATCTGCATCACAATATCCATACAACTCAAAAGGAAGATGTTTAGGATACATCAATCACAGATTAGCAGTTCCTTTCAAATAACGAAAGATTCGCTTGACAGCAAGATAATGTGAATGTTTTGGAACAGACTGAAAGCGAGTACAAAGACAAACACTGAACATAATGTCTGGTTTGCTTGCGGTGAGATAAAGTAAAGAACCAATGAAACTTCTGTAAGTTCTCTGATCAAAATCAGTTCCTTCTTCATCCTTGTCTAGCTTGAGGAATGAACTCATAGGTGTGGGAGCAGGTTTGACATCATTGAATTTGAATCTTGTTAAAAAATCCTTTGTATACTTCGTCTGATTGATGTAAATACCTGATGGAGTCTGTTTGATTTGTAATCCAAGGAAGAAATTCAACTCCTACATCATACTCATCTCAAACTCCCCCTGCATAAGTGCCGCAAAAGAGCTACACAAAGTATTATTAGTATCACCGAATAAGATATCATCAACATAGATTTGCACAACTATGAAATCATGATGATTATGCTTTAGAAACAAGGTGGTGTCTACTGTGCCTCTTGCGTATCCACTATTGATAAAAAAATGCACTCAATCGATCATACCAAGCTCGAGGAGCTTGTCTAAGACCATAACGTGTTGTATTGAGTTTGAAAACATGATCTGGATCATGTGGATCTTCAAAACTTGGAGACTGCGACACAAAGACTTCTTCAGATATGAATCCATTAAGAAACGCGCTTTTTACATCCATTTGAAATAATTTAATATCTTTATGACTAGCAAAAGCACATAGAAGTCTAATGGACTCAAGTCGAGCAACAAGTGCATAAGTTTCGTCGAAGTCAATGTCCTCTTGCTGACAATAGCCTTTGGCTACGAGTCTGGCTTTGTTCCGGGTAATGTTACTAGATTCATCAACTTTGTTTTGGAACACTCATTTGGTTCCTATAATAGTTTTTCCATCGGGTCGAATTACTAGGATCCAAACATCGTTTCTTCTGAACTGGTTTAACTCATCTTGCATAGTCATAATCCAATATTCATCGTTTAAGGCCTCTTCAATGCAAGTGGGTTCAATCATAGAAATAAAAGCAGAGTGATTATGAAAGTCTAATTGAGATCGAGTAGAAACTCCCCCTTCAATGTCTCCAATGATCTGTGTCGAAGGGTGATCTTGGTGAAAGATCAGATCTTTTGGCTGCTCCATGATTGGTTCAATTTATATAGATGGTTCAGGAACATTAGATTGTTTGGGAACATCTTTATCGTCTGAACCTTGAATTGTATCTGAGATCTTATTGAAGTTGGGGTTCTCAACTACATCGTTAGTCTCAGCAAATATAACATGAATAAATTCCTCAACAGTTTGTGTCTCAAGGTTATAAACACGATAAACTTTACTATGAAGTGCATACCTTGATCACTCTTGGCATTAAACTTACCAAGATGTCGTTTGCCATTGTTTAAGATGTAACATTTGCATTCGAAGGCATGAAAATATGATACACAAGGTTTATTACCTTTTAACAGTTCATATGGGGTTTTGTTCAATCCGGGTCGTAAGAGAACTCTGTTGATAATGTAGATAGCTGTATTCACTGCTTCAGCCCAAAATGTTTTAGAACAGTTGCTATCACACAACATTGTGCGAGCCATCTTTTCAAGTGTTCTATTCCTTCGTTCCACAACACCGTTTTGCTGTGGTGTTCTTGGTGTTGAATAATTGTGACTAATGTCATGTTTGTTACAAAATATCTCCATGTCTCTATTTTGGAACTCCGTTCCATGATCAGTTATGATGCTTCAGATTCTTTCATCTCTTTCACTGTGAATCAACTTGTAGAATTTCTTGAACTCATCAAATGTTTCGCTTTTGTGCTTCAAGAAGAAAGTCCAAGTGAATCTCAAAAAATCATCAACAATGACTAATGCATATCTTTTGCCACTCAGGCTCAAACATTGAATCGAACCAAATAAGTTCATATGCAACAAATGGAATGGTGTGGTTGATGTGATATCATCTTTTGATGCAAAGCTAGATCAGGTTTGTTTACCCTTTTAACAAGAATCACAGATTCTGTCTTTGTTGAAATCAAGCTTGGGTAATCCTCGAATGATATCCTTTTTAGAAATCTTCGCCAATGTATGCATGGAAATGTGTCCTAGCCTTTTATACCACAACCAAGGGTCCTCATTATGTGCAATTAAACACTTAATCTTTTGACATTCTAACTCGTCAAGTGAAATCGAATCGATGTTACCTTTTCTTTTTCCTTTGAAAATAATGCAATCAGAAGTGGGATCAATAACTTCACATAAATCAGTTTCAAACTTCACTTTATATCCTTTGTCACATAATTGACTTATGCTCAAAAGGTTATGTTTCAAACCATCAATAAAGTAAACATCAGTTATGCATGAGGAACGATTCTTACCAATCGTCCCTTTATCTTTAATGGTAGCTTTGTTGTTGTCTCAAAATGTGACTGTTCCTCCATCAAACTTTTCAAAAGTAATGAATAAATCTTTGTTGCTTGTCATATGTCGTGAATATCTGCTGTCTAGAAACCATCTGTATTGCTTGGTTTTAGCAGCATGTTCCTGCAAACAATAATTAGAATAAACATTTTGGTACCTATACTATGGGTCCATGCGGGTTAGTAACAACAATATAATGTTGTTTCAAAACATCCTTTGGAATCCATTTTTTAGTGATTTTTGAAGCATGTGGGTGATTTCTAGGAATGGGTCTGTTATGATCTCTTCTAAAATCATATCGTGGAGAATGTGATTCTCCTTTAGATGAACTGGAACTACTCTCACTTCTTCTAAGAAGAAGAGGAGGGTGTACCATGGGATTGGTACGTGAAGTGCTTCCTCTTTTAAACTGTGTCTCATAAGTGTAAGGAGGTTTAGAAAACCTTTTTATGGGATGTCTTTGATTGGTCTTAGGTGAAGATCCAGAGGAACTCCCCCTCTCATATTCAATGAGTATTTCTTCTTTCACTCTGAAAGAAAACTTCATGGGTTTAATGCCTCTAAGGTCATTTACTCTGTATTCTAAATCACGAATCTCCTTTTGCAGGACTTTTCTGTTTTCTCTTTCATTTTTCAAATTGAAAGTGCTTTCATCAAATTCACACTGTAATGTCAAATTCACATCTTATGAGTGAGTATAAGCAGTTGTCATAGCATCAAGTTCAAGTTTAAGCTTGCTATTCTCATCCTTTACTTCTGTAAGCGTTGTTTTATACCTTTGAACTTTATCAACAAGTCTGTTAATCATGTCAATAATATATTCTTCATTATCAGTATTGTAATCAATGAAATCGTCTCAGCTTACCTCGGAGTTTGCCATGAGGCAAATCTCATCATGATCTGTACTGGAACATTCTGAATCACTCCAGTTGGCAAGATAAGACCTTTGCCTTTTTGATTTTCCTCTATGTCTAAGAGTCGGGCATTCATCTCTCATATGTGCTGGTTTTTGACAACCAAAACATATGATCTCATTGTTCTTCGTGTAAGTCTTCTTCTTTTCAAAACTTGCATTCTTCTTATCAAAGTTCGGATTATTCTTTTTATGAAAGAATTTATTCATCCTTCTTGCTAGCATAGCAATTTCTTTATCTTCAGAATCATCACTTGCAGACTTTGCTTCCAAGGTTCCTTTGAGAGCAATGCACTCTTTGGACTTGGTTTCTTTGTCACTGTCTATGTTCTGCATAGCGAGTTCATGAACACTTAACTTCTCTGTAAGCTATTCAATCCTCATAGTTGTCAAATCATTAGCTTCCTTAATGGTAGCTTTCAAATGACACCAAGATTTGGGTAGAGAACACAATAATCTACTACACTTTTCTTCTTGGGTAAGAGTTCTTCCAAAAGAAATGAGATTGTTAGTCAGTTTGGTAAAACGAGTGCTCAACTTAATATTCTCATCAGACTTCATTTTAAACATCTCAAATTCATGCACAAGAACATTGAGTCTAGATCTCTTGACTTGATCAGTTCCTTCATGAGCAATTTTCCTTTTTAACCACATCTCATGAGCTGAATCACATGTTTTAATTTTCTCAAACTCTTCTGCATCCATAACACAGATAAAAACGTTCTTTGCTTTAGTATTAGATTGTGCCAATTTTTTCTCTGTTGCAATATACGTGCTCCGTGGTTTTGTTAAAGGTGTACTATTTGCATCATTAACAGTGGGTGTAACAAAAGCATTTATCATGCATTCATACATATCAAAATCATTTGCTTTCATCCAAATGAGCATTCTATCACTCCAATAACTGTAATTCTTGCCATCAAAGAAAGGTGGCTTATTGGTGGACTACCCTTCTCTTGTCATGATCGTTAGCTTAGGATTTTAAAAATCCGTGGAACAAGCTAAGCTCTGATACCAATTATTGGCCCAGAATAGACCAAGAGGGGAGGGGTGAATTGGGATATTCAAGTTTCAATGGAAACTCAATATCTTTTCGAATCAAACAAAACAGCCACCACAGAAATGTTTTGAAACAGATAAAAAAATCAGAGATTGTTGTGCGGAAGATATGTTTCAAAACATAAACTAAAAGATAAGGGAAAGGGAATGACACCACGATTTATA
>JAOWBR010049292.1:0-15598 GCA_028571145.1 Dionaea muscipula
CGATAAATGCATTAAAACATTATAAGACTGGATCATAAATCAGACTGGATCATAAATCATACACTACAGTATAAATACATCAACCGTTTGCATAAACAGGTGAAAAAGGGTAAAACACATATATCTCGCATGTACCACTATCCGTAAAATAACTCACCTGAGAAAAAGGATCACAAGTCACCAAGAATCCTCAACCGAGCACAAGTCGCTCAACAGCGGCCCCTGATGAAAAATCATGGACGAAAGACTCAAAAACCGACCACGTTAACTAATCAAATCACCACGCTAACGAACTCAAAACAACCCAAAACGGACCCTAATGAAATCCCTAAACATGCCTAAGATCACCACTAAAACAATCCGGATCAATCTCTAAAGAATCCACAAAGCCGGAATTCAACCGGACAAAACAGTCACAACTAATATCTCTAGGGACGGATATCCGGCTATGGTAGCCGGATATCCGCAAAATGGTGCACAATCAGGGCAGCAACTCTTCACCAGCAATCCGGATATCCGAGTGGAACAACCGGATATCCGGCCCTATAATCTGAAGAAAATCAGAAATTCTCCAAGCCCGAATCTCAAGCAAAAAGCATCCTCCTTCCAAACCAAATCCTCAAACGCATCAAAATGGATTCCATAAAGCTAATCAAGCTAAAAGGAACCATCACCAACATGCTAAACACATAATCACAACATCAAAAATCCAAAACAAGCTAAATAACCTAAAAATCCACATAACCCATGAATCTCATACAAACGCATGCTAAACTCATCTTTAAGACTTCAAACAAGATTCAAATGACCAAACAAACCATGCCAAGATATCCATCACCCATAGACATGTGTAAATCATAACTTCACTTTATGAAAAATCCATTAAAGCTAGCAAACATGGAGAAAACCACAAAAACATGAAACTTACCTTGAAAATCACAAAGTAGATGGAAATCCAAGCTTCCTCTTGTATCCTAGATGCTTCCCAAGCAAAGGTCTAGCAAGAACAAAGCTCTAACCCAAGTGAAATGATGAAGGACACAAAAATCTCCAAGGAATCCCTTTCTTCTCCTCTTCTTCCTTTTCTTCTCCTTCTCCTTGTCTTCTTCCTTCCCTTCAATCTCACGTGCAAGGGGCAGCAAGGGGGCTGATTTCAACCCAAAAAGAAGCCCCAACACCTATTATAACCAATACCACACACAACCCATGCATTAAATGCATGCCTCCAAAATCAATAAAAGGGGCTAAGCCCCTAACTCCTTGAACGGTCTAAAATGCGTCCACGTCCGTGGAAACTAATCCTAAGTGCCTCAAACTCATCACCAAAAATCACGAAATAAAATCACGGCCATAATGAACCTAAAATCGAAATCTCAAAAACCGTCACATCATAAACTGAAAAATCCTGAAAAATCGGTGCAATCCACATACGTCAATATGGTACTCGTTGGTCACATCTTATCATCTCGGTCGTGCCAGTATCCTCAAATCGATCGTACGACATGCGATGCAAAAAGTAACAAAATGGCCAAATAAAATCCGAGAACACTATTCACGTAGAACACTATTTACCGAAAAATGAAAAATCTCCAACATGATAAATCAATCATAATGAGCATAAAATAATATAAAATAGATATAAAAATATTGGGTATAACATTCTACCCCTCATAAAAAGATCTCGTCCTCGAGATCGAAAAAACAAATCTAAAAGAGAATCTCAAGTGAAAAGTGTGGATACCTCTCAGGCATCTCCTCCTCATGCCCCAACGTTGTCTCCTCCACCGCGTGGTTGCATCAAGAATCATCACCAATCAAAGTCATCAAGAATCAAGAATACAAAGTCTCAACGGTACTGCTCGAAATCACATCCTCCAATTAATCAGTCACACTCAATGGTGGAACTCAAACCCTCAATCAACAAGGAAAAACCTAAGTCCTCACCAACAGTCGAAAACTCTCCAATCCAATCAAAAGGATCGCTATCAAACAGACACCCCAAAAGTTCACTCAAAAATCTGTCCCTCAAAATCATCCTGCCACCGAACATCCAACTCTCTCTTGATTTCAAAGAAAAGTCCAAGAGTCAAGTGCCAGAACAATCTAACTCTACATCAAAAGAAAACTCACAATTAACTCAAATTACACCACCAAAATCTTTAGTCATCAATTTTACTGTCACGTCAAAAGATATCAATCGCAAATCCATCAAACAACACATCCTCATAAGTCCATCACATAAGAAACTGAAACCATGTCAAAAGAAACGTCTAGCTCCATCATCGTCAACTCAAAACTAACACATCGCTCAAACCAACAAAACTCTCCTCAACAAATCACAATCAAGGTAGGAATGATACCGAACCAACCAATCCATATCCAAAATGACATAAAAGTCATGCATGTCAAAACAACTCGAGTCCACCGACATCATCACCCCACACACATCCACCTCACGATCCCGACACACTCAAGTCAAAATCCACAGAACTTCCCACGGAATTAAAACTAATAAACATGAATCAAGGAGCTCTAACGACACCAACGACGTATGTAAGAACCTAGGAGAAGCAAACAATTGCATGGCTCTAGAATCGAACAAACTAAATCAGAAACTGATGAAATGGAAAGTGTACCTTGCACCATAGCAGGCGAAGAATGAGCTTCCTCCTGTGTCAAGGCGTACACCCTCCCTTGCTACTGTCCAGATGAAGAAGCAGCTCCCTTCCCCTTCGCAGCCGTCTGCTGCATAATCTGCTGGGCCGGCCTTTAGCCCATGAAAACAGTAGCTGTAGGGCCTCCCTGACCCTGAAACTGAAACGGAGCATGGAACTGTCCCTGAGAACCTCTCTGTCCCATGGAACTCTGCTACCGGCTAAATGTCTGACCACCTCCAGATCTACATGTGGAAGCCCTATGTCCTGGCTTCCCATAAGTGTGGCAAATGATAGGCGTACCGTCACAGCGTACCACAAGTGAATGTGGTCTCCCACAAAACCGACAAGGCAGTCTCTGGCCCTGAGAGGTACCTAACTGCACTCCAAACCCTCCAAACTGGGTCTGTTGTGGTCCCTTCTTCCATCCTCCCTTCTTTCCCGAACTGGAAGAGGGCGTCTCCTTGAACCTCTTAGGGTCAAGACCCCTTTGAATGATCAATCCTCTCTCTACTTCGATGGCACTCCGGACCATGTCAGTAAAAGAAGCAAAACGAAGGCCCCTAATGGTGACCTGAAGATCGGGGTTCATGTCATGGACCCTTGAGGCATAATTCCTTATGGCGATAGCTTAGGGCGCCAGACCCTTGAAGGAAGAAAGCTCCATGGCGACGGTACCTTGCAACAGCTAAACCCTTATGATTCTCCGACGCCTTTGGTCTCCTGGATGCCTACCATATTGCCCTGATCTTCCATACCTAGTTTGAGGGGCTGACATGACTCCATTGAAGAGATAGGGTCTACTGACACCATAAAGGGAAACTCAATGGCGCCAGACCAACAGGATACTGGTGGCGGCACATGATCATTGTGAACAGAAGAAGATGAGCATAGGGTATCTTGGCACATCAATCACCTCCTTACACTATAAGGGGAACATCCATGTATTCACCTTACTCTTAAGTGTTCAGACCTTGAAGATAAGTGGGGTCGCCGCCATCGCTTTAACTAGCGGCTGACGCCATTGATTGCCAACACCTTCACTTTCTGCAGCCCTGGTTTCCCTGCCGCCCTGGCTCATCAGCGCCACGCCTTTCAGCTTACGTGAAAGAAGAAAAATACCGTTGAAGCTGATTGGAAAGAGAGTGTCAGGACCTGTACTCTTGGCAGAAGAATATTCTTGGTCCCCTTGACACGTGTTTAATCAGGAATTAATGTAATTTCTTTTATTACGTAAATTCATAGCCTATATAAAGACTCAAAGTTGTAATCGGCAGACACACTGATGAATGAATTGAAAACCTAATTTTCATAGTTATCTTCTTCCTCCTTAGCTTCCATAGCAGTAGCAGTAGCCATAGCAGTAGCTCATTCTTCCGTTGAGATTAGCTCCGGAGCATCACTTCTACCTCCATTTCCATACTCGCCGTCGAGACTACTCCGATTGAGATCCCCTGTTTCACGTAATTGGATTCGACTAGCCATCGAGACTACTCTGGTTAATCGAGTCCATTACACTTGGCTGCGCGCTTCATTGTATGCTACGCTAATCCATTTGCATTAAAATTCCTCAAGTTTGGGCCATCCAAAGTGCGTCGTTCTGCTCCAAAATTAACCTGTAAAAATTCATGGGACATTATAAGTATAAAAACAGGTCTCTTAACATATATTCTACACAGCGACACTTATTAACAGTTAAATTAAAAATAGAATTAAAACTACACTAAACACGTGATAAAAATGCTAAAGGACTAATAAAACGAGCGTAGGTAAGTTGTTTTCCATAACTTATCACACCCCTGACCTAAAGTTTTCTAGTCCCTAGAAAATACGAACTAAGAAATGAAATGAACAAACTAGATAGAACACCACTTTTGTAGGGAACAAGGTTGCACTTAGCACATGCAACAAGTCTTTAAACCCCTAGGTGTCCCTAGTGGACGAGTATAGTCTCGTGATGGTTTACCAATGCGATACCCACAAACACGAATAAATCATAGCTTACAATCCAAATATCAAATTATCAGCGAGAAATGAATAACCTATAAGTAATTGCGCACAAAATCAACCCAAAAGTGTGTGTGTGCACCAAGCTTATCCATCTTACCGCTAACCATGGTACATGAATCACAAGAAACAACCCAAAATGCAAGTGTTGACTCTCTTTCTCACAGGTCAAATAATTATGCAAGTGTATACTTGTTTTTACTCGAGGGAGTTAACAAAAATGAACGCTCAAAAGGAAAAGCAACTAAGTACAGTATTAAGCACACGTTGCACAAATGATATGACACAATTAATGAGATCCTCACGTCTTACCGCTAACCAACCCAGAGTCAGAAAATTCAATGTAAGGGTAAAACTGGCGGAAGAGGAAATTATAGATAAAGAGTAAGGAATGGACAAAATCGTTTAAACATACATCGGACGGGTGCACAAGACCATCCATCTCATATAATTTGTTGTTCAGCTCAAAAACTCACTTTTGCCATCGTGAATTTTCAACAATTTTTCAAATTTTCTTCATCTTTCAATTTTATCCAAGTTTTCCCCATTTCAACTTTTATGGGTTTTGTTTTCACTTGCAGCTCTTGTTTTTTTCCTCATTCATTTGCTGCTCTCTTTTTTTTTAATCTCATCTCTTTCTCCTTCATTATGCTTTTTCCTTTTTTCATCTCCACTTTCATTCAAACACATTTTTTTCGTTTTCGCACATACTCAAACAACACAACATGGGAAGAATTATCTTCATGTCACGAGGTAAAGAATTCATAGCTAGCAAAAGAAAGGCAATGTGTCTAACATAAAGTGGGTACTAGCATTATTTGACAATGAAGAAAAATTATGCATGAAGGCTCAAATTCACAATAAAATTGAGTTTTCGTCATTCCCTGAGTAAATTAACCATTCTCACACTAACCATTCTCACTACTATGCCCAATTCACAAATGCAACGTACGCCTCACACTGGTCTCTAATTTATGTGGCACACATCTTTCCACTCAAAAAAAACAACTTGCATCTAAGAGGTCCCCTTCGCTCATGTACCATCTCCCATCTTACTACTAAGCTCGGTGAGTGCATAAATAGTTCTAGGTTACTCCTAGCACAATTATTACAGGCATCCAAACTCAACAGATAAATGATATAAAGAATAGGAGCATGCAAGACACTTTTTGATTTTTGACATTTTTTAATTTTTAGTTTTTTTTTTCGTTTCCGACATTGATAAAAACAAAATACACAGCAAACAAACAGCAAAATGCTACCTCCCCCCCTCCCCCAACCTGAAATGGACAGTGTCTTCAATGTCTCATAATCAGATAGTAATGAAAGAACAAGACAAAGCATGAGGAAGAGAAAGGATAGATAGCACCTGATGGGAGCCGCATGACAGACAAATGCGACCTACAGAAGGGTCAGCAAACACGACAAACAGAAATAAAATAGAATGAACAAAACAGACTACCGACTATAAAGGGAAAAAGTGAAAAATTAAATGAAAAATAAAAATTATATACAAAGGTAGCGTCCGGTGATAAATAACCTATCCCGGATCAAACGATTGAAATTTGATGACATCTTTCATCACCACCTCCTTCTCCGCTGGTTGTGGAAGCTCAAAATGAGAATGGTGTAGTCTGTCACATAGAGAGCTCCTCCGTGGACCTAACAATAAAACCTTCTCTAGGAGGTCCCATGATATATCCTGGATTACTGTAGAACTACACGAAATGCTTTCATCCAACAACCTAGGAAAATTATCAAAATAGCCAGACATTGTATTTAAATCAAATTGAGCAAAAATAATAAAATCATCAAACACGTGCTCAAAATCATCATCGAACACAGGTGGTTTAGAAAGATCCATAATGTCTGTTGTTATGTCCAAATTCTTATGCAACTCAAGAGCTTGGGGAAAAGGAGCAGAAAATAGGCACACATTATTTACAGTTTGTGAAGATGTTTGAAGTAGTGACTTAGTTGGGTCATCCTTCACACTTTCTATCTCACTCCTTAAAGTGGTAACATCACTTAGATTCTCAACCTCACCCTTCCCCTCATTATGATGTAGATTAGGTTGAGTTGAGGCAAGGAGTTGCCCTCTCTCTATAATGCTCAAGACCAAAGTGACCCTCTTCTCCCACCTAGACATCCTCTCCTCTTATTTTTTATTTTGTTCCATTTGTTAGATCATGTAAGCACTTAGAATGTCTTCTAAACGAGATGAAACGGATGAAACTTGAGGAGTGAGATCGACTCATTCTCACTTCTATAACTCGAATTAGGATGACTCCTAGTATTCGGATTATAAAAATGAGAATAGTCATTGTCGTTTTTCCGGCATGGATTTAAGACATAAATTGGTTCTTTCGACACCTCAAAAATAATAGAAAGCGAACTACATTCTTCGGTATAATGACCAACGTCACCACAGACTTGACACACCACCCCCTGATTCTTGGCATGTTCGTTACCCTTAGTTTCTAGAACCTGAACTTCATTCGTTAAAAGGGAATTGCTACCAGATGTAGACGCGACACCCTCAGAACGGTTGATAGATTCAGCAGGGTCAGGTCTTGTCCCTATGTTAGAATTCTTAACAACTTGGTCCAAGTAGTGCATAGCTTCCTTTAATTCTATGTTTAAAAATCCGCCCCCACAGGAAAATTGTAGAAACTGCTTATCGCTAGGTGTAAGTCCTTCGTAAAAACAACAAACAAGTCTCCAATCCTCGTAACCTAAGGGAGGACAAAAATTAAATAAATCCTTAAAACTGCCCCAGGCAGAAAATGGGACTCATTATCTTTTTGCGCAAAGCTAGAAATCTTCATCTTAACTTGTTGAACTTTATTTGGAGGAAAGAATTTCTTGCAGAACTCCCCAGTCATTGATCCCTAACTACCTATAGACCTAGGCCTCAAAGTGGATAACCACCCTTTAGCCTAATTGTCTTTAAGTAAAAAGGGAAAGAATTTTAGCGTAGCAATTTCTATCTGATCTTGAGGTAGAAACTATTTACTACTCTTTCAAAGTCTCTAACATGGATGCAAGGGTTATTATTATCAAGTGATTTAAAGTCCGGTAACATGCTAATGAATTCTTGTTTATATTCAACGTGAGGTGCATTAGGGGGGAACAATATACAGGAAACATCAGGCCCTTGAATATGGTGCAGAAAATCATATATTGTTCGTCTTTCTTCATTCTTGTGGCTACTAACTTTTTCATTGATATCGGCCATTATGATATGAGCAGAAGTAGGAATAGGTTGTACATGGTTAATTACGACACTTGGTCGTAATCGATCACGTTCAGTAGATTCCCAAACACTCATATATACAAAAAATAGCAATTATTTTCATCTTGGAATTTTTTTTGAATATTTTTTTTTTTTTGAATTTTATGAATTTTTTTTTTGTGATAAAAATAAAAACAAAACAAAACAAACAAAAACAAAAACAAAATAAATAAAATAAAATATATATAATGAAGCGACTTTACCGGTGGATATATACACGAGATATACGCTTCCTTCTTCAACTTCCGCTTTTCCCGGCAAAGGCGCCAAAAATTTGGTGTTGCCCAAATAGTAACGCGGTACCTCGCAGTACAGATATGGAAATTAGAGATGTCGAACTCAAGGGAAAGCCTTAATTTTAGCATCGGAAGAAATAGCACAACTCGAATGCAGGAAATGTAAATTCTTTTTGGGGTTTTTGGTTTTAATGGAAAATTAAATAAATGAATAAAAACTAAATGGATAAAAGGTTGTTCAGGTTCAGGTTCAATTATGATTTGGTCACTTTTTAAGTGACACTGCAAGTAAAGAATGCACGCAGGGAATTAAATATTAAATTTAGGTTTGACCTAAAGTGAAATCGTCGATCATCTTATAAGATTGGGAAGGGCACGAATGTGGTTGTCAGGCACGGTTGTGTTCATTGGGTCAAGTAATGCTTGTCAGACAATATTGATCCTGATTCCCAAAAAGGGTGAATTAGATAGCATATTCAAATAGCTAACCTAATTAATTAATTTCAATTGAAATGCAGGGAGATACTTTGAATAATTCTATAGCATGGATTCAATTCGTTCAAAGCCTAATGATGGTCGTCAATCATCCATTAAACGCAAACCTAATCTCAATGAATCCAATGATAGAAAACAAAGTCTCACAAATCAAACAGCATGCGGAGAATAATTCAACGCTACAATAATCGAAGGGGCTAATTCAACATCAGCCAAACAATGGTTGTCACTCAATGAATGGATAAAAATCGAATCTATAATAGTCCCTAATGACTACAGCATCACAACATCAATCTCATGAATCTAATATAACCAAGTTCGATCACAGGAAAATTTCACAACCAAGAATCATAAATAATGAAACCTTAGGTCTAAACAAAAGTACGGACCAATTGAGATGAAGAGAATCTACACGTCGCCGGTAGCCGTCACCCTCCACCGTCTCCTTAGATCTAGATGTCGCCGGCTACGTGATGATCAACCGCAACGAATGAATCCGCGGATCTTCTACAGTGGCGAGCTCTTGAATCTTCGAAGTTTGGACACGTCTCTTGACTTCTCACTTCGTCGGAGTTCAGGGCGCCTATCCCGGGATTGACCGGGTTGACCCGGGAGGGCTGTACGGAGCGGCGGAGGGCCGTAAGGAGCGGTGAAGGGCTGTGCGGAGCAGCGGAGGGTTATGCGAAGTAGCAGAGGGCTGTGTGGAGCGGTAGAGGGCTATGCGGAGTAACAGAGGGTTGCGCGGAGCGACGGAGGGATACACGGAGCAGCAGAGGGCTAATCACCCGGGCTGATCAAGCCCAGGCCAGCTGGGCTGGCCCGAAAATCCCAAGGACTGGCCCCGGGCTGATCACCGGAGGTGATCCCGCAGGATCTGTCCGGTCCCGGCCCGAGCGTCAATGTGCGGCGAGCCCGGTTGCGTCTCTTGTATCCTTTATCCTTCTGTCCACGTGTATGGGGGAACTTCCCCATATATCATCAGTCCCTCAAGTTTATAGTGCAAATAAAGTGCGGATTATGAACTTTGAAATCGAGTCAGGCTCAACTGGTCCACGTGGACAGAAGTCTGAGGCCTGTGTCTGAGAAGCCAGCGGCGACGACTGAGGAGTCGACGGTGACGACTAAGGAGCCGTAGGCGACGACTGAGGAGCCAAAGGTGATGGCAGAGGAGCCGTAGGTGACAACTGAGGAGCCAACGGTGACGGCGGAGGAGCCGTAGGCGACGACTGAGAAGTCGATGGTGACGGCAGAGGAGCCGTAGGCGACAACTGAGGAGTCAACGGTGACGGCGAAGGAGCCGTAGGCGACGACTGAGAAGTCGACAGTGACAGCAGAGGAGCCGTAGGCGACGACTGAGGAGTCAACGTTGACGGCGGAGGAGCCGTAGGCAAGGACTGAGCAGTCGACGTTGACGACGGAGGAGCCGTAGGCGATGACTGAGCAGTCGACGGTGAAGGCGGAGGAGCCGTAGGCGACGAATGAGCAGTCGACGGTGACGGCGAAGGAGCCTTAGGCGACGAGTGAGGAGTCGACGGTGACGGCGGAGGAGCCGTAGGCGACGACTGAGGAGTCGACGATGATGGCGGAGGAGCCATAGGCGACGACTGAGGAGTTGACGGTGACGGCGGAGGAGCCGTAGACGGCGACTGAGGAGTCGAAGAGAGCTGAGTGCAGCATCAGCACCTTGCTTCGTACTATTGGAGCGGAGCGTTGACGATAGTTGTTGTATAGTTGCTAGTGGGAGCAGCTTCACATTACGGGACCTGTACGGGACGTATCCCAATATATAGATGGCATCTCAGCGGGACGGACCCGGCCTACAAGGGCTAGAAAATGCTCGAGGCAGGGCGGACCTGGCTTACACGAGGAATGTTTCCTAAGGCAGGGCAGACCTGCATTACATGGTAATTGTTTTGCTCGGGTGAAGAGCTTATGTGGATTTTAGTCTTATAGCTTCTTTGAATTTCCAAGGAAGCTGCAAAGAAGAAGATATGTCCAAGACAGGGCGGACCTGGCTTATATGGAAAATGCGTCCATGGCAGGGCGGACCTGGCTTATATGGGACATGAATGGCTCGGAGCCGATAGAGCGCGGCCATGAAGCCGGAGGCTCGACAGGTGAAGAGCGCGACTTCCAAGTCGGAAGCGGTTCAAAAACTAGAATAAATCCTCGGCTAACTTGCCTGGTGTCCTCATCTTCTCCCCTTCCTGCTGGTCTTAGCAGCAAAACCTCACGTATTAAAGCAACACAATGAGCCCGAGTCTATGAATGGTGCATAATCCGACTCAGGGAGTACGCAACGCCATGGATTACCCCCGCAGGACGGATCCGTATTGGGGTGCATAACGTCATGGTTAGACACATCCTAGGCAGGAGCGACCTTGATAATAAGGATGGGCAGGTGAGAACCCGACTTAGTGATATCTCGGCAGAAGCGACCCGTCTTACAAGATGTACGGGACAAAGGCCCGACTTTCTCAACCAGGCAGGTGGACCCAGACTTACAGGGAGACTCTCAACCAAGTGGGTGGACCCGAACTTACAGGGAGAGATGGGACGGACCCACCTTGTCTAACCACTCAGGGTGGAGCCTTCTTAACCATGCAGGGCGGACCTGACTTATAGGTGTATGTTGATGTTGCGATGTATATGTTTTGAAATGGCATGTATGTCCTACGATCTGTACGATGTAGAAAACCTGTCAAAGGGCCCTCCGAGGGGCACCGCTTATATGATCAAGTAAGTCGAGGTTCATACATATATAGATACAAACAAAAGTAAGACAGACAAAGTACAAGGAGAAAGTAGAAATAAAGCTATCACGATGCCGGACGGCGCTCCGGGCTTGTGCTCCTGCTAGAGGCTTTTCTCTTTGAGGAGGAGAGTTTGCTACCCTTTGTGATTTCTTGAGCACTCGGCAGTTATCTGTGTGGTGGCCTGGATGCTTGTGATAGCTGCACCACCTATCAGCGAAGCTCATGAGAACCTGCGCTCCTGAGGGCATGGGAGGAGTGTACTCCCTCCTCGGATGCTCAATCTTGTGGCGTCTCGTCTTAGATTGGCAAGATCTCGTGTCTCTATGGCGGTCTCTCTCGGGAGAGGCATCTCTACTAGACTCTCGACAGCGCTCTACTCTGGGTTCAGAGGCTGCTCGAGCGCTGTTCTGATCTTCTAGCGTCATGTAGGTGCGTGCTCTCTGTAGCAGCTGTCCAAAGTCAGTAGGCTTGCGGAGGGTAAGGTCGTCGAGGAAGGCTCCAGAACGCAATCCTAACTGAATGACAACCATGGCTATATCATCGCCGACGCCAGGAATTAAAATGTAGACCATGTTGAAGCGAGTCATGAATGCTCTCAAGGACTCGTCTGATCTCTGTCGGATGCTGAATAGGCTAGGGGCGGCCCTAGAGAAAATACAGGAGCTGGAAAACTAACCGATGAAGGCGTCCCTCAGCTGTGCAAACCTCTAGACTGAATGAGGTGACAAGGAGGCAAACCACTGCCGGGCGGCCCCTTTGAAGGTGGATGGAAAGGCATGACACATAATGGCGTCCTCCACTCCAAACAGCTAAATCTTAACCTCAAAGTTGTTAAAATGGTCTTCTGGGTCTGTAGAGCCATCGTACAGGTCCATCTGTGGCAATCTGAACCCTGTCGGAAAGGATGTATCATTACGTCCTGAGTAAAAGGTCCGGAATGATCAACTGGTGGTGCACGAAACATAATCCGCCACTCCATGGCAGTGTATAATATCTCGTGACCATCGCTCTCCACGGTTTGTGGCTACTACTGAGCGTGTCTGCTCGGCTGTCCATGCTCTAGATGGATGGGATGGTCATTAGGTGCAAAATGCTCCGTGGGGAGAACCTGTTTGCTCCTACCAAGCAGAGTTACCCTGGCTCAGGCAGACTCCTCGGTCGCCAGCAAACCCTGGCCGGGCTGCTCATCTCCCTGCCCGGGTAGAGCAGTCCCGAGCAGATCAGTATCTGCCCTAGCAGGGATGTGCGCGGGCAGGGGCCCAGGTGCCCTAAGTGCGCCAGGGTGTCGTGGAACCAAACTATCTCGGATCTCAAGAAGGAGACTCTACAGGTGGTTGAACTCTGCTCTAGTCGATGGGCTGTCCTGTGTGGAGGTGTGCTGTTCAAGTCCAGTGCGAGTTAGAGAAGAAGTAGACATGACTAATTGTCTCTTCCCATAGACGGCGCCAGATGTTATAGCCTGAAAATGAGCCAAGCTAAACACCAACTTGCTCGAGAACCGGCTCCGAACGGTCGGGCTAAGGTAGGACGGTTCAACGAGCTAAGCCAATGCTGGGTCGGTTTCACAGATGAAAAATCAACTCGTGGACCTGGAAAGATGAAGAAACCACGTCAGAGGGAAGCCCGAGGTGTGAGCCAGGGACGACCGCTCAGATGCCTAAGTCAACAGGTGAAAGCAAAACGCAGAATCAAGCATAATGTCAAAAGTCGAAAAAAAAAAAGAAAATACGAGGGGGGTGAGCCCCTATTTATAGGGGAGGAAGTTGCATATTTACAGTTATGCCACTGGAATCTTTGGGGAGCCCGTGCGACCTGGCTGGAGCTCCGATTACAAACGGTCAGTGGTTATGCTCTCCTGGCGAGGCAGGGAATCTTCTCATAAAGTTTGGGGTGCATGTCCCGGCATTGACCGGGTTGAGCCGGGAGGACTGTGCGGAGCGGCGGAGGGCGGTGCGAAGCAGCGAAGAGCTATGAGGAGTAGCAGAGAGCTATGCGGAGTAGCAGAGGGTTGTGCGGAGCAGCAGAGAGCTGTGCTGGGCAGCGGAGGGCTGCGAGGAGCAACGGAGAGCTGTGCTAGGCAGCGGAGGGCTGCGAGGAGCAACGGAGGGCTGCGAGGAGCAGCGGAGGGCTGCGAGGAGCAACGGAGGGCTGCGAGGAGCAGCGGAGGGCTGATCAGCCGGGCTAATCAACCCCGGGCCAGCTGGGCTAGCCTGAATCCCAAGGGCAGTCCCCGGGCTGATCAGCCTATGTGATCCCACCGGATCCGTCTGGTCTCGACCCGAACGTCAACGTGCGGCGAGCCTGGGTGTATCTCTTGCATCCTTTGACCTTTTGTCCACGTGTATGGAAAAATTTTCCCATATATCAAAGGGGATATGGACAGTCCACCTTGAAGTGTCCAGGCTTCCTGCAATTATAGCATAGAGCCTGATCTTCCTTGTTCTTGCCATCACCATCTTCTGATTCCCTTTTATAGGGTTTTCTTGATGATTCTCCTTTGTGATACTTCTTTGTGTACCATGAAAACTTCTTAAACTTCTTCATCAGCAAGGCCATTTGCTGATGAAGGTCTTCTTTCTTTTATTTTATCTTTTGAGATCCTTGGGGTGCCATAAAAGCTAACACAGACTGTGTGTTGGCTTTGACATGCTCTTGATTTGTCAGTTCAAACTCATATGCCTTTAAATCTGAGAACAAACTGAATGTAGAGATTATGGATAGATCCTTTGATTCTCTTATGGCTGTGACCTTCATAGCTCATTCTGAAGGTGATGCACGTAGGATCTTCATGCATGTCTCTTTGTTGGTGTAAGTTTTTCCAAGCATTGTCAATTCATCAATGTAATGGACTCGATGAACCAGAGTAGTCTCGATGGTTATCAAATCCGATTACGCGAACAGGGGGCTCAACCGGAGTAGTCTCAACGGTGGAGTATGAAAATAGAGGTGGAAGTGAAGTTTCCGGAGCTAGTCTCGAAGGAAGATTGAGCTATTGCTATGGCTACTGCTACTGCTATGGAAGCTAAGGAAGGAGATAACTATGAGAAACTAGGTTTTCAATTCATTCATCAAGATATTCCGCCGATTACAACTTGAGTCCTTATATAGGCTATGAATTTACGTAATAAAAGAAATTACATTAATTTCTGATTAAACACGTGTTAAGGGGACCAGAGAATATTATTCTGGCAGGTGGTACGGCCTCTGACACTCTCTTTCCAATCAGCCTCAACTGATTTTGTCTTCCTTCATGTGGTAGTGGTCGTGGCGTTGGCAAGTCGGGGCGGCAAGGACTTGGTAAGTCGGGGCGACAAGGACTTGGTAAGTCGGGGCGGTGGGAAGTAGTCGTGGCGTGGGTAAAGACTCAGGGCGTCAGATGAGTCGGGGCGACAAGTAGTACTCGTGGCGTCAGATATGAATGGTCAGCAAGCAGGGCGTTAATAGCTAGTTAGAGCTCTGGCGTCGCCTTGGCTTATCTTCTATGATTGATTACCAATGGAGAAGGTGAATGTATGGATGTCCTCCTAAGGATGCAAGGAGATGAAAGATGTGCCAAGATTCCCCATGTCTATCTTCTATTGCTCAAATGGATCAACTGCCGCCATAGTTAGTCTGTTCCGCTGGCTTCTTGGTAAGATCGTACCAGGGCGTCAGAAGCCCTTATCTTCTTAACGAAGTCATGATTGCTCCTCATTCTTGGTATGGGAGATCAGGGGAAGATGGGGAACTTCAAGGAATCGGAAGGCGTCGGATCCTCATAAGGATTTAGCTGATACACTAGACCGTCGCCATAGGACCTTCTTCCCTCCCATGGTGTCGTCACCTAGTCGCCGCCCTGGAAAACTTTTCTTAAGGAGGTCCATGACATGACAGAGGGTGTGGACTCTTATTTTGTGGTGACTCCCTACGGATTTCTGAGATTTCATGGTAGGATTGTCCTGCCGAATCAAGAGGATTTGCGTGCTGCACTTCTTGCAGAGGCGCATTACTCTTGGTTCAATGTGCATCCAGGAGCGACCAGGATGTTCCATGACTTGAGAGAGCGCTTCTGGTGGCGCGGGATAAAGAGGCACATCATGGAGTATGTTGCTCAATGTCTTGTTTGCCAACAGGTGAAGGCCGAGCATCAGAGGCCAGCTGGTAGGTTGCAACCAC
>JAOWBR010049514.1:0-15595 GCA_028571145.1 Dionaea muscipula
TACTTTAGGAATTTTTCCACCACAAATTTTTTGGTGCCAGCATCATCAGTCTTATATTTTCATTTCAAGGAATCCCACAATTCTTTAGTGAACTTCTTAACACTATACACATTGTACAATGTGTCAGAAAGTCCATTTAGGATGTAGTTCCTACACAGGAAGTCAGCATGGTCCCACGCAAAGACCACTAGCACACTATTCAGGTCGTGACTTCCGTCGTGACTTTATTCGGGTCGTATGCCAGGATTGGCCCCCTTAAATCTTCAGTGTCCCCCTTGAACTTTTAGAAAATAAATTTATATACCTTGAAAAGAAAATTGGGGGAGCAAGTAGTTATGTGGAAGGAACATATTATTATTTTGAATATGGATAAGTTTTCTAACTCAAGAGAAAGAAATGTATAAAGCCCCGTGATAATGAATTTGTATATTTTATAATCAACTTGTTATACGTATTTTTTACATGCGATTGAATGAATAATTTCAATGATATGAAGTTTTTGACCTTGCTAAGATATGGTGGAAATTGAAAGAGACAGTTAATCCATTGATATACATAGTCTTGATTTTGACTATAATTTTATATGTTACAGCCATTAGTGATAGAGAGTATTTTCACTTATGTAAAGAAACATCAATGACTCCGAAATGGAAATGAGTGACCAATGATTAAACAAATCTTTGACATATGTAGGGAAGGATATTTTTGATGAAATTAATGATAAATCTGCCATAAAATATTATTAATATGTTCGCTTTTGTTTTTTATTTATTGTCAAAAACTTAAAATATGAAGATATTTATATTTAATAGTTTGAATCGAGTAGTTTTTAATTACTGTCATTATATAAATTTTTATATTATTGTTATATAAAATAGTGCCCCCACCGAATACAATCCCTAGCTACTCCAAGTCATATCATATCAATGAATAACAAAGTCGCATGTGATTTACACTGATGTTACCCAGAACTTATTCTATGGCACATGAGCATATGATTAGCCTCAATCACGTACCACGTGACAAGATAATGTTCACTTTATGATGCCAGAGGCAGAGCGTAACCAATCTCATCTGTGAGAGCATGTTCGAACAAATGCACCCTCAATTCACTGACATTCCACTGTTCATCGAAAAAATTAAGGGATTATTTGTTTTGTCTGTTTTAAATTTTTATTTTCAATTTTTAGTTTTCAGTTTTTAATAAAAAATAGAAAACATAAAACACGTTTGGTTTATAATTTGTAATTTATAATTTATCATTTATCAGACCACAACTTTTTATCATTTTCTGTATTTTGAAGATTTTGAAGTGAAAACTATTTTCTATTTTCAGAAAATAGAAAACAGAAAATTCAAACCAAACATGTTTTCTGTTTTCTACAAAACTGAAAACACTGAAGGTTTTGTGTTTTGCTTGCAGTAAATAGAAAAAGGAATTGTGGTTTCTTATTCATGATAATCGAGTATCTGTCCTGTATATGGTTGCAAGCACTGATCTATAGCTTGCTGCTTATATTGTTAAGAACTTGAATGGCTATTTAATTGTAGATGATGAACTTTTCTGAATAGAAATCTTTTGCATTTATGAATGCCGGTTGAATTTGAAGAGTCAAAGATGGGATATGGAAGCTTTTTGTGTAATATGGTCGTACAATAACTTTGTCATACTTATTTTTTGTGATTCTAGTGCCCACAAATGTCCCTTAATCTGCTTCCGCTGAATCGCTTTCTTAGTAATTCTCAGATCTGGCATATCCTTTGCCTTGCAGAGAAAATTATGGGTGTGAAGTTGTCTGCTTTACTGCTGATGTTGGTCAAGTATGTTCAGAACTATCTATTCCAATCTACCACAAATTTCATCACGTTCCTTCTTCTTTCAATTGATAGTCATTAAGGCACCTAACGATGGATATCAAAGTTTATTTTGTGAAGCAAAGAGCATAGTGTTTCGATTATTCTCTCTCTCTTTCTCTCGTGCCTTTTTGTGTCGATAACAAATGAAAATTTTCCAGGGCATAAAGGAATTGGAGGGATTGGAAGAGAAGGCAAAAGCAAGTGGTGCCTGTCAGTTAGTGGTGAAGGATTTGAAGGAGGAATTTGTGAGAGATTATATATTTCCTTGCTTAAGAGCGGGTGCTATCTATGAAAGAAAGTACTTGTTGGGGACTTCAATGGCTCGCCCTATTATTGCAAAGGTGAACACTGGAAATAATTCACAACAACAACAACAACAAAAACTTTTTCACACTAGTGGGATCGACTATATGGATACGCCGATGCTAATCTTCCTATCTTACCTTGTACCTTTTATCACTTGTTGCATTGCATCATGTAACTTTGTCGTCGTCGTCGTCATCATCATCATGTCCTTTTCCCACAAAGTAGAGTCGACCACACGTGTCGTAGGATACGCGCACATGAGATCCGACAAAACTAGTGCGCTAGCTGTCGGCTATCTATCATTAGGCTAGGACAAAAGAGAAAGAACACACAGCAATATCATGAAACACACAGTAGCAGAAGTCATAGAAACAAAAGGCAACTCATGTAAAATGAAAAATGATGAAAAACAGTGAATGAAAGAGTACGACACCACTAAAGCTAACCGAGACACGACATACAAACATCACTAACACTCTTACCATCCACTGAGAGTGATCAATCACAGTAATTTGTCTTCTCCACCCTGTCCAATGCATAACATCCTTCATGGTGAGTTACAACATGGCTAGGTCCGAACGGATCACTTTATCCCAAGTCATCTTTGGACGTTCTCGGTTTCTCGTACCTGCCAACAACAAAGACTCCACCCGTCTAACAAGGGCATCCACCGGTCTCCTCCATATATGTCCTACCCAGTGTAGGCGTCCCTCCCTCATCTTATCAACCACTGATAACACCCCAACTTGCTGACATCCCATCATGTAACTTTGTCATCTTTAATGTAAATTGTTACTGCTGTGAAAAGAACAAAAAATGGATTCTAAGCCTTGCTTTAAGTGGCCCAGGCTTGGATTAACTTTAATACACGATTTACACCCTCACCATACGTTTGTACCACTGCATATAATTTGGTCAAAAACTGAGGTTTCCTGTCAGAATGTTATTGCAGCTTAATATTGCCATTGATTAACTAATTGGATCTTTCAATAACCATGAAGTATTTAACTACGTGAAGGACACATCTCTCCTTCGCTATACATTTATGTTCTTTTCTAGACTTGGCCATAACAATGCTTCTACGTTTGATAATTTGCTTTACCTTCTTGTCGCCTAGGCAATGGTTGACGTTGCTAAGGAAGTTGGAGCGGATGCAGTTTCTCATGGATGTACAGGAAAAGGAAATGATCAGGTATATATGCTTCCTTCCTGATCAAGTAACAAAATATTATCTGCAAGCTTTATTTCTTGGTGTTTGGTTTAGTTTCTAAGTGTAACAGGATGTACCTTACCTTCATTCATTATATTTCAGGTCCGTTTTGAGCTGACATTTTTTGCTCTCAACCCCGCTCTTAAAGTTGTGGCCCCTTGGAGAGAGTGGGAAATCACAGGAAGAGAGGATGCTATTGAATATGCAAAAAGACATAATGTGCCTGTTCCCGTGACCAAGAAGTCCATTTATAGTAGGGACCGAAATTTATGGCATCTTAGCCACGAGGTGCGCTCGGCTCATATGAACATACACCATTGCATCCAT
Source organism: Dionaea muscipula (assembly GCA_028571145.1). Lineage (NCBI taxonomy): Eukaryota > Viridiplantae > Streptophyta > Magnoliopsida > Caryophyllales > Droseraceae > Dionaea > Dionaea muscipula. Next base: position 3,701 of record JAOWBR010049514.1, read on the forward strand.
ATACTTTACTACGATCATTAGAGGTGGAGTTTGCTCCTCGACAATTTAGGGGTGGGCAAACGAGTCTAGGAACCGCGGGTTTGACCCGAACCATGTCAAATGTGGATGGTTTGGTTCGGTTCGGTTCCACGTTATAAAATTTTCAAACGGTTGGGGCCTCGAACCGCAGTCAATGTGTATGGTTCGGTCCGGTTCTTGATGTTCTGGAACCGCGGTTCCCCGAACCGGACTGTTTTCTTATTCCTTATGCATTTTTTTATTGATTTGCGGGTAACGGTATCCTTTTTTTCATTCTCCACGCTCATGTGAGTCATTACGGCCTTCAACCCTTTAGTCCTTCTCCTTCTCCTTCTCCTTCAATCCAACGACTTTACCTTTCTTTTCTCAAATTTTTCTAGTTCTAGTGCTGAAACTGCAAGTAAAAAAATAAAATAAAAGGAATCGTGCTTTGTAATGCTTAATTTTGTATCACTTTTGTTGGCTATAATCATGCTTTATATCTGCATATGCAGTTCCATTATGGCATTTGTAATTGCTTTGTAACTTAATTGCTTTATAATGCATTGTATTACTTTTTTTTTCCTCATGAAATTCGTAGGATCACATATGAATGGTTCGGAATTGTGAGTCCAAGAAACTGGACCTTATTATATGGTTATGGTTCGGTCTTAAATCAATTTTTTAGGAACCGGACCGAACCGACCCGTTATATAATTAACGGTTCGAGTCGCGGTTCCTATCAAAGTGGGACCGAATCGAACCTTGCCCACCCTTACTCTACATCCTTTTGTTGATTAAATGACTTTGTTTTGAAGGGTGACATCTTGGAGGACCCAGAAAATGAGCCAAAGAAGGATATGTACATGATGAGTGTTGACCCTGAAGATGCGCCGGATCAGCCCGAGTAAGTATCTGAGTTTGCAACCACCAAACATTTCTATTTGTAATTTGTTTTACATGACCTTGCTGATGAGTGTTATACGATCCAATCAGATATGTTGAAATTGGAATAGACTCCGGGATCCCGGTGTCTGTCAATGGAAAGGAAGTGTCCCCTGTCTCCCTTCTCTCTGAGCTCAATGAAATCGGAGGAAGACATGGTATTGGGCGCATTGACATGGTCGAGAACCGGCTCGTGGGAATGAAAAGCCGTGGGGTTTATGAAACTCCAGGTGGGACCATCCTATTCACCGCTGCTCGGGAGCTTGAATCATTGACCCTCGACCGTGAGACTATACAAGTGAAGGACACCTTTGCCTTAAAGTACGCAGAGCTGGTCTATGCGGGTAGATGGTTCGACCCACTTCGGGAGTCCATTGATGCTTTCATGAAGGAGATCACTAAGACAACCACGGGGTCGGTGACTCTTAAGTTGTACAGAGGGTCGGTTACTGTTACGGGTCGAAGGAGCCCATATAGCTTGTACAGGCAAGATATATCGTCCTTTGAAAGTGGACAGATTTATGATCAAGCTGATGCCGCTGGATTTATAAGGTTGTATGGGCTGCCGATGAGGGTAAGAGCTATGCTTGAGAGCCAGAGGGGTATCTGAAATCAATGTCCTTGCATTACTTTTTCATGTTTTAGGCATAAACTGCGTTTTGTTCTGGAATCTATGGACACTGCCCGTCGTGTTTCAATGGGCACAGATTGTTGTAAATGTTATCATCCACCTTTCTTCGGTGGTATGATTTCCTTTCTCCCTTTTATATGAAGCATACTTCTATTTGCGGATCTCTCACATTTAAAATAATTTAAGATAATTTGAAGTGATGTGTTTAAAATATTTTTTTAAAAGATACGGAAGAAATCAGTAAAAAAAATAAGTTCTAAAGGCTTAATCGGAATATTTTTATATTAAAATACAGTTTGATGGTTGTAATAAAAATTGCTTCGATATGGATGAAAAAACCAGGTCCAAAGCAAGAATAAATTCCATGTTTTTTATAGGTGGCGGAGAGGAGAGGGAGAAGTAGAGAGAAAAAGGGAAAGAAAAGGAGTGAAGAGGATGAGTATGAGTATGTAAGAAAAAAAATATTTAAAAAAATTGATGATATTATATTCCTAAGATTTTGCCCGTGTTATTGGCACGGTAACTCACATTCGCTTGTTATAAAAAGATAACATAATCACTGTAAATAAAAAACTAAAAGGTAAAAAAAAACATTCTTCAAAGAAAAGAGGAATTAAGGAAGTAAAAAGAGATGAGACTTGGGACATATGATTAATCTTTGAATTATTTTAAAATTTCAAAAATATGGGTGCGAGTAAAAGGACGTATGTTGTACTGGTGAGGAATTTTCATCGCCGATCTATATCCCTAAAACTATCGAGACGTGGAAAATGTTCAAAATTGTCTCAGAGACAATTGTACATGAGCGTAGTGTGAAAAAATTCAAACTGCTTTCTTTGAATCTATTATAGTCAAAATTTTAAAATTTTTGAGATGATTCAAACAAAACTAATAATAATATAATTTTAAATCTTTAACTAATTTAACGGAACACTCCTACTATAAAATTTGTTGCGAGGAAAATATCTTTTGCATTTCTTTCCATTTCACCGTTGCTGCTCGAAGCCAATTTCAAACATCTTGGGGGAACAAAACAAATGGCCGGGCTCAGCCGCTTGGCAACCGCCGCCGTGACGGGTGGTGTGAGCCGCCACTTACCTGCATCAGCTCTACTTCTCCCTCGACTCTCTACAATCTGTTCGTACCGAGCCGTCGCCGCCCAACCGCAATTGGACTACGATCGCTACTTGTGCAACTACATGGAGCTTGACAACCTGGAAGATGAGCGAGGAGGTGGATCGATTCCGGCGGTGGCGGATCCGCTAGGGTCGAGATTTCTGAGAGGAGTGCAGTGGGTGTTTATAGGGAATCCAAGCGCGAAGAAGCACGTTTACGCTGAAATGCTCTCGAAGCTTCTTGAAGTCCCGCATATCTCCATTGGTAGTCTCGTTCGTCAAGAGCTCAGTCCTCGTTCGATTCTGTACAAGCAGGTAATCGAATCGGTGGTTCAACTTTGATTTTCTTTCAGTTCTCTTCTCGATAAGCAAATTGTATTGTGGTGGTTGTCTTTGTGGAAATTGATGGAAAACATGCCTAGATGATGATGATGATGATGGTGTGAAATGGTACTTGATTACATTTGGTGCAAGTATGAAGCTCGGTGAATCAAAATATTGTCATCTATCTCATTGCTACCATTTCTGGCAAGCTGGCTTAATCCTTGCCTTGCCTTGTTCTTTTTCTTAAGACAGATAGCTAGTGCAGTCAATCAAGGGAAACTTGTTCCAGAGAGCATCATTTTTGGGTTGTTGTCAAATAGGCTGGAAGATGGATATGGTAGAGGTGAAACTGGATTTATTTTGGACGGCATTCCTAGAACACGCCTCCAGGCTGTAAGTTCATACTCTCTTGAATTTCTGCCATCTTGTTCTTCTTCAAGTTCAGCTTGTGAACATTTGCACAAGATTCTTTGTCTCTTTGAGAGACAAAACTTTGTTCATTAACACCGCACAACATTCGTATCAGTTTGGTTCATTCCAGTGCTCAGCCCAGAGATGTGCGGCTTGTATGTTATCAATTATTTTGCATGAAGTGGCTAATGTTATTCAAGACAAATCTTTCATTAAGGACGTCCTTAATTGTGGAATTAATGTGTACTTTGTTTGGCCGTTGGATTTGATAAATCAAAGGTTGTGGTTAATCGATAGTGGATGAATAGCAGCACTGTTGGTAGTGGGGTGGATAGTGGAATGAACAGTAACTGTAATTTCAGTCTTTGATTTGCCAAATCCAACAGTCCAAAAAAGTCCGCACTACTGTTCATTTGCGGATGTCCATAGTGGAAGGGAAGTGTGTTGTTCAAATGTCTTAATTTTGCTAATCCAACAAATATATCCTGCTCTGATATCATTTTTAACATCTGTTACAGGAGATCCTTGACCAGCTTGCAGACATTGACCTGGTTGTTAATTTTAAGTGCCTAGAGGGTTGTATCCAAGGTGATAGAACATTTTCAGATGCTCTCACTTCTGGTGGTACCACCAATTTCAGTACTCTTGATTTCAATCTCTCTCCAGAGGGTTGTGAACCAAAATTCTCCGCCTTCTATTCGGAGCAGGTGCTTGTTTGGTTTTATTTTGTTTAGGCATGTTTGGATCTTGTGTACATGTGTCCTACGGATACGTGTGACCGACCTCATCTAGTGGGAAGTGGTCGTGAAAATGATGATGATGATCACTGAGTTTTTTTTCTTTTTTTTGCTGCAATAAACTTGCTTGGAGTTGAGACTTGAGAACAAGAAGACCAGCATTTTGAGTCGATGATGAGGATCATTAAGACTTTCTATTATTGAATCACGTATAAGTTGTTCTCACATCGAGGATGAGACTTAATGTTGATAACATATATATGTGTTGACCCACAACCCATCGGTCTAAACTTTTGGGTTGAGATACATATTTATGTTGTCTCCCCAACTCTTGGTGTTCCATCTAGATTTTCTTTAATATCTATCATCCCTCTCTTAGCTTGTTTGTTGCTGAGAATGCAGTTCAGAGGGTAGAACATTGGGCTGCTCGGTTCCGGATCCTAGATTTGGCCCTTTCATTGAATAATACTAAATGGCTTCTTTACTTGGTAGTCAGTATTTGCTTCATTCTTTTTTTTCCAGACTAAATTGCTTGAAGACTACTACAGGAGCCAAAAGAAGCTCATTGACTTCCAAGTGGGGAGTGCACCGGGAGATACTTGGAAAGGACTATTGGCTGTTTTACATCTCCAACATTTTGACGCCTATCAGTATCAGCCTTCCCACACCCCAAGTACAAAGGCTTGAGTAGGAACTGCTATCATATAGTTCTAAATTTTGGCATCGCGTTGGACTCCTCTGCATTTTGTGTCAACTACTTGAATCGTTGTTAGAATAGGATTCTCCAAGAATCTTTTCTTTTAGGGTGTGTTTCTTTTATAGGCATGTTTCTGAATTTAAATGGCTTCGAGATATGTGAAATTTGTCATCTACTTGCTACTCTCCTTTGCATAATATGGAGTATTTTGGCCCGTGATGTTTATGGCTCTATTTATAGGCATCGGCTCGTTTTGACTTGACTACATCTAAATAAATATTCACCTGATGTGATGGATTTGATCAACAGGTCTAGGCAAAAGAACAATAAAAGAGAAGATGTTGGAACTAAAGAAGCAGTGGCTTTCAAAAGTAGACATTGTTTAAGATAGCAATGTTGTTCAACTATTTGCATTTGCATCTTATGAAGTCTGAGTTCATACCGTTCAATTGCTGTCCAAGTTCACGATTTTGGATTTCCAATATCAGATTCATGAGTTTGGTGGAGAACTGAATCTCTGATCACCGTCTGCCGTTGCCTGAACTTGAGCAGCATATTGCAAGTTCCAAAGAACATCCTCAAATGATGGACGAGTAACCGAATCAGGAGAGATACACTTCTCTGCTATTGATATCACAACAGACAGAGATTCCTGCGTAGAAGTGGAGAGCACGATCGGATCTAGTATTCGCCTTCTATTCTCATGGCTTTCAAGAGATACCTGCCAACAAATAGGAACACAAGGCCTCTGGCATGTTAATGGAGCAATTTCAGCTCTAATCAGGTGCGGGATGCTCACTCAGGTCAGTAAGTGGAAAACATCGTCTTAGTTTGCCCTTTGCTTGAGTTATAAATACTACTGGGTTTTATGATGAAAAAAAGAGGCAAGGATCAAAGAGCCCCAAAATTGTTGTAATTTTTCATTCTTCAGCATAATTTGCCATGGTATGAGCATGAGCTTGTTTTAGGACTCACCATCTCATTTAGCAGAAGTGCATCTTTCTTTTGGAACCATGAGGGTCCGACGATCGATTCCAACACTATGAACCCAAAGCGATAGATATCATCCTCCAGAACTTTCATTTGCCTTTATCACATGCCTAGAAAATTAGTCCCAACTAGAAAGATATCAACAGCAAAAAGTACAAGAAGCAAAGACCCGCTTCTTACCATGTCATGGGATCACTGCCTCTTTCCTGTAACAAAAATGAGGCGATTCATTATGTTCATGTATGATCATCGCTTGGTTATGTGATTATTACGTGTATATATGTATAGATATAGATATATATTAAGAGTCACTTCTAGAGTGGACATAAATTTTTGAACAGTAGTATGAATTTCTTACAACCGTTGGATTAAAAATCATCAAAGACTCAGATTTCATCTTGAGTTACCGTTTATTCCACTATTCACCCACTATCAACAGTGTTTACTATTCATCCACTACTAATCAATCTCAACCATTGATTATACCAAAATCAATGGTTAAACAATGTTTACAATACTATGTATTTGAGATGATCCACTCTAGAAGTTTTGTGTATGGATTAAAGGCATCATTACCCCTTGATTGTCATCATCATCAGAGACAATGGATAGTCCATAGTCGCTGAGCTTTGCTCTCTGATGTTCATCGATCAAGATGTTGTTTATCTTTAATCTGTTGTTGAAGAAACCAGGAATTATTCCGGTGTGAAGGAAATGCACTGCCTTAGCTATGTCAATGAGAATTGCTAGTCTCTCGGGCCATTTGAGAACTCTTCCTAGATCGCAATCTGCATTAGTAAAAAGGTCAGGTCCTGTGAGCAATGTCAGACTGCAATGCAAGTGTTGTTTGTTTCAGCCAAGAGATCGATGTTCTGATCTAACCAAGTTTACCAGATAGATGAGAGCGTAGATTCCCATTGGCCATGAATTCATAGATCAGATAGGCTTTGTTCATGTTGCCGTTGCCCTTTCCTTCTCCGGTGTTATCAATGCAGTGCCCCAAAAGGCAAACTAGATGTGGGTGCCGAAGCTTCGCCAAAAGATCCAGCCTTAGCTTAAAATTCCGAATGGTGTATTTACTTGACAGGGATAAGCATCTTATAGCCACCAATGTCCCATTCTGTAATCTTCCTTTATACATCTGCTAAGACACAGGATGTGTGACAGCAGGATATTATATAACAGCTTAATAGCAAGTCTAAACTTTCTACTATAAGTTTGGTCTTTTTTATAGAGTTGATTTTTTAGCATGATATCAAAGCATGTGTGACCAAAGATCATAAGTTTGAATCTTGCGAAGGCGACCCTATTTATTCAGCACTTGATATAAGAAGAGTTAGTGTGCAATCCACGCTTCAGACCCAAAGTACATTCACGTAATGAGACGTATTAAGATATATAGATATATTTCTTAAATTTTCTATCATAACATTAACGTTTTGATAAAGTTGGTTCTTTTTCTACCTAAAAGGCCAAGGTTGAGCTTCCTAGTCTTGAATTCCTGATCTCATTTTCAAAGAACGATCAATCAATCACGGTCTTTTCCCACTATGTGGAGTTGGTCACACGTATCCATAAGATATATGCACACAAGGTTCGACAAATATAATGTCCTGGTTATCGACCACCTAACACACAGGAGTGACTACATGCAGAATTGTTGATTTTTTGTACCTTGCCTCTTGAACCTTCACCAATTAAGGTAGAACTATCAAAGTTGTTGGTAGCTTCATTCAACTCATCAATGGAAAATACACGACATTGTGGGATCTCTTGTGTGCCAAACTTCACTGCCTGAGATATAAACCCTGAACAAGCATAAGCCAAACGTCAATCTAACAAGTATTATCATATCAACAATCACGTTTTATTTGAGATTCTGGTAGACAGAAGCATGTGAGAGATTTGCTAAATACATCACTATTTTAACTCACGTCACCACTGTTCGGTAAGCTCGTCGATCGAACGGTTCGGTCAAGGACACCAAACAAAAATGGTGGTGGCGTGAGTCATGGCCGTGGTGTATATAGAAAACCTCACCATGTGACCTACTTGCATTTGCCATGAGCTCAGAAGTAACCCCGGTCACAGACTTGTCTTGCACTTGCTTCTGCAGTAGGTGCTGCTCCGAGGACCCTCCTCCGGGGCAGTATTTTCGGAAGATCAATAGAAGGCCAAAAGCTAGAAAAGCTGAGACAAGCACAACTCCTCCAATGATATTCACCAAAACTATCAGACTCAGACCAGTGGATTTCGATTTCTTACTCTTCTTCATTTGTGCTGAGGCTGAGGCTGAGGCAGTACTACAATAAGATCCACCTCCGGGGTGCTGTTGCTGATGCAGAACATCATCAACTGTCAAGCAATTTCCGAAGAACTTGGCAACAACCGTCTTCTTGCTCAAACAACGTGGCAATCCACCGGTTAATCTGTTATTGGAGATGTCGACGAAACCGAGCTTTTGCCCACACGCCATGTCGTATGGAAGCGAACCGCTCAACATATTTGATGCCAAGTTCACACTACTGATATTAGGCAGTGAGAAGATCGTTGTTGGCGGCTTTCCTTGGAGAGAATTAAATGACAGATCAAGATTCTGGAGCTGGCTCAATTGTCTCCATTCTTCTTCTTCTTCTTCTTCTTCAGGGAGTTCCCCAGAAATCTCATTGTTTGACAGAGCAAGACTAGTAAGAGTTGTTATCCTTATGATTGAAGAAGGTAACTCACCTTTCAACTTGTTATTTGTCAAGCTCAGAGTTGAGAGGTTTGATAACGAGCCTAACCAATCGGGCACGGAACCATTGAAGAAGTTCCCATCTAGTACAAGCGTTGTAATCCCGATCATGCGACTCATCTGTGGCGGGATTGAACCGTATAGGAAATTTGAGCTCAAATCCAAGTACTCCAAAGAAGATAGCCTATGTATTTTATCTGGGAGTGAACCCCAAATGCCCAAAGACACCAGACGAAGAACTCTTAGATTGTTAAGTCTTGACAATGTGGTAACAAAAGAATCCATTGAGAAGCTGCCTGACAAAGTTTGATTTGGAATGGGATATCCAACAAAGTTGTTATTGATCATCGGCCTATTCCCCATTATTTGAAGCTCAATGACAACATTTCCCAAACACGTGACGTTCATTCGCGGTGTTGGAGCCGAGTAGCATGCATCTATTTCCTTATTGCTCCAAATCTCTAATTCAGTTGGGTACTCCAAATGCTTCCTTATTTGAAGCAACAGTTGACGTTGTGATGATTGCAATTGAAAGCTACCCAAACCCAATGTGATGATGATTGTGAACAAACTCCATGAAATGATACACAGCACCAGATACATTCTTAAATATTGCCCCATTTCACACAAAATTCATACTACTCATCTCAAAATCACATGCAAATTAGGGCTATAGTCTACGAGCAAATGAGGGCAAATTAGAGCAAAAGTCCCCATGAAGCACTCAAATAGAAATTGACATATTTGCTTCAATACTGACCATATCAAATCCTCTGGACTCGACTCCAATAGAGAAGAAAAATCAATGGTAAAGAAATTAAGGACTTGTTCAGATACCTGAAGGTGAATGAATTCATTGTATAATTTCTTGAGGAATAATGGAGTGGGCACTCAGTGTTGGAAACTTACATGAAGTAGATGGGAGAAATACTGGGCAGATTGAGTGAGTTATTGAGGCATTAATTGCACTGGTATTGTAGTACAAGACGCAGAGGCAATCACAATCACTTTTACCGTCCAGGCACAGAATAATTTTCTCCCAGTATAAAGTGCCTGGTGAATGCAATGAATGAATAAAATCTTATCTTAAAATTGGTTGTTGAATTTGTAGAATGCAATTCCACAAGCAACATCAAAACAACAGCAGCTAAAAGAAATGATGAAAGCCAAACGGCAAACACACACAAACAGAGACGGCTTGGCTTGGCTTGGCTGTAAATATGAAAACCAAGCATTGAGTTATGATATATTCAACCGAGTGTTAGTCATGTCTGAGTTGTTCCCACGTCGAGGATGGGACTTAACAATATAAGTATGTGTTGGTTTATGCTCGTGTTTGACCCCGTAACACGATAGACGAGACGCAACACAATAGACGAGATGTCTGCTTCTGTGGAGACGTCTCTTGTGTTGAGCTCGTCTGTGAAGACGTCTGGTTCTGCGCTCGTCTGCTTCTGTGGAGCAGTCTCCATCTACTTCGTCTACACCTGCTTGTTTGCTTCTGTGGAGCCATCTCCGTCTGTTCGTCTGCTTGTGTGGGCCGTCTTCTTCTGAGAGTTCTCTAGACGGACTTCTTTGTGACTTTTTATTAACGTTGTGACTTTTCATCATTACTTTTTCTTTTATTCTTTTTATGTTGTAAAGTTGTGTCATTTGATTTTCTTACCTATTTAAATTCGCCTGGGTTATGGATGAAGGTGGTGTATAGTGTGAAAAATTTTGTGAATAAAGAAAAACGTGATTGTTTATCTTCTAATTGATCTTCTCCTTCTTTTTTACCTGCAACTTCTCATTTCCTCTGCGTCGGTATTGAGGTGTGTGTACAACACTTGTTTGTATGACTATTTGATTGCGAGCTTGTAGACTCATATTTAGTCTCGATTGTTGGACCGTTGACTCAGGTTTTAGTCCCTAATGGTTGTCTCCTCAACACCAAGTTGGGTTAGGGTTAGCAAATATTAATTAAATTAACATGTAAAAGAATTCAGACTTTTTCTTTTCGTTCATGGGTTTGGGTTTAGTTATTACAACACACAATTTTAAAGAAAAATTAAAAAACAAATTACAACAAAACTAAAACTGAATTCAGGATCCCCGCGGGACGGGTTCGGAATGGGTCCTCGCGGGGTGCATAACAGTCCCCGTCCCCATCCCCATGGGATCAGGGATGGGGAAGGGCGGATCCCCGTGAGTCGGATTTTTTTTTTTTTTTTTCCATCCCTAAGTTGGGTTATGGGCAGGCATCATACATCTTTGGCTATGTAGTATATATACAATGCTTATTGAGTAATGTTCTATTTTTCCCAGGACAATAACTTTTATGTGAACTAAGCACTAGTCTTTTATAATTATCAGCAACTTTGCATTTTAACCTTATTCTGCATATAAAAAGATATATTCTTGAGAAGGGTGAAATATGCCTTATCTTAACCTGTGAACACTGCATAAACCCACACCACATAATATATAAGAGTCTAAACATGGGCCCATACCCATTCGATCTAATGGTTAATTTGATGCGAGATTTAGAGAGAAGTGAAAGACTAAGATGTGCTAAATGTTAGAATATATATATAGAATTAGTTTTAAATAAGGATGCCCTCTTTGGAATAGTAAGAGTGGATTTTTATGGGCCATTGAATTTGGGATATCAAAGGCTGAGATTGATTACTGTTGATAGTGGGTGAATAGTGAGACAGTGTACTGTTCATCTGAGATTGAATTTTTGCCTTTGATTTGTAGATCCAATTGTTGGAAATATAGGTTTTCCGAGTTGATTTTGACTAATGTGAAAGGCCAAAATAATGTGAAACCCGAATGTCGAAAACCGAGTTTCCGAGTTGTAACTCATTATTTACCATGAGGAAAGTAGTCCGTAAAAACGGTACGAGAAAACCATTTTCGAGTGAATGAAAATTGATAGTTAAAGTGAGCTCCTCGTAATGGTAAAATTATGAAGGAAATAACGTATAAGGGAAATTTAGTTTCCAACATTAGCGATATGGATAAAAGCGAACTAACGTTTATAGCTCAAGTTGGACTTTGATTCACCACACGTGCGCGTGTACCGCCGCCCTCCTGTTGGGCTCGGACTTGGGCTCGAGATTAGGCTCACCTAAAAGTCCGTTTATTTCCTTGCATAATTAATTAATTAGTGCTAATTAATTAATTAAAAATATTGATTAATTAGTGGTTTTGGTTAACACTAATTATGAGAGTTACAATTGTGGCTAATGGGAGTTACAATGATTAATTTGGGTAATTAATCTTAAGAGGAGTTACAAATGGTCATTTGGTTTGGTAACTCCTCACTT